>JAOXYD010068879.1:0-12713 GCA_028565735.1 Pinacopodium congolense | reverse complement strand
GACCCTGACTTGCCCTAGCTACTTAGTTAGGTTAGTTATGTATTTTTATTATTTGGTAGCTTACGACGAGCTCACCATTAACAGGAAATATAAACCTCTCTACTTTTACAAGCACATCTTCAACAATTCTCCTAGGATATTTTAGTGATTTATGTTAATCCTAATAGGTTTGGTGATCTTTATTCCTAATTCATGGAATGGTTTGTTAGACTTCAGATTTATTTTGACCCCAAGTAACACATCCTGAAAATAAAAGTTACCAATAGTACAAGGAATTGAGAAACTCCCTGGGTCTTTTAACTTTTGTTTAACTCGTCAACAGCCCTGAGTATTTCTTCTTTCATCTAGAAACTCCTCTTCTTCTTTTTTTATCTTCAAGCACATCACATACAAATTTTACATTCTTGTGTTTCTACAAAAGAGATTTGATCAAAGGAGTATTAACTCTTAATTGCTTCATAGGGTCTAAAGATATACTTGTGTACTTCTTCAATTGTTTATTAGTGGCCTTGTCAAGATTCATTCTTGATGGCTTAACTTCTTTATTATTCTCTTCCTTGATTTCTCTTCCTCTTGAGTATCTTCCCTATCTTCCAGCAACTCACTGATTCCCTCCTCTACTGTTGAGAATATTGCATGCACTTTCTCTTTTGGGTTCTTCTAAGTGTTGCCTGGAAAATCACTTGAAGGCCTCTCTGAAATACTTTTGTCTAACTACCCAATTTGATTCTCCAAATTCTTTATCGAAATCTTGATATTTAAAAATCGGGTAACATATGGCGCAATGCACTTGACCAAAACGTCCTCTAAGTTGGGCTGTTTATTTTATTGAGGTTGAGATTGGAAATAAGGTGGATGATTTTGGCCCTACTGCCCTTGTGCTCTCCATGATACGTTTGGTGATTATGCCACCCAAGATTATGGAAATTGTTGTAAAGATTTCCTTAACGATCTCCCACGTAATCTACTTGCTCTGCTTGCATCCCAACACATGTTGATTAGCACTTATGATTGGGGTGCCCACCTCCACATAAATTGTAAGCCATGATTTGAGTTGTAGATAATGTAGCTACCATATACTCTAACTTTCTCATGAGAGCCTCTACCTTTGGTTATCGTGAAGAAAATGCATATACATTGCGTACTCCTCTAGTTGAATTTTGCTTCTACCTTGCACTCTCCCATTGATAAGTGTTTGTTGAAATGTTCTCAATCAATTCTTGTAATTGCTTTGGGGTGTTGGAATTTGTAGTCCCACTAGATGATGCATCAATTAATTGCTTAGCAGTAAAGCTCAAGCCTGCATGGAAAGTTTGCATAAGTATGCCCAAGTCGAAGCCATGATGTAGGCATCATTAGAGCATATCCTTTAAACACACCCAGGCCTCATACAGATTTTCTTGCTCCCACTACAAAAAAGAAACAATTTCATTACATAATTTATCAAGTCTAGAAGGTGAGAAATACTTGGTTAAATTTTTTTTAGCCAATTAGTTCCAAGATGTGATGGAACCTGTTGGATTCAACTTTAGTCATGATTTTGCTCTATTCTAAAAAAGTGAAAGGGAATAGTTACAATCTATCCACCTCTTTTGACACTCTATTTAGCATGAAAGTGTCACAAATCTCTAGGAAATTGGCAATGTAGGAATTTGGATCCTCATATAGAAGCTCGTCAAATTGTACATAATTCTGAACCGTTTGTATCATTTGAGATTTTATCTTAGATCTCAACCAATAATCTTTCGATACTTGACTCCGTTCCTTATGGTGAGGGCCTCGAAAGATCACTCATTTTAAGCTGAATCTTAGTCCTAAATCGAGCTCTATGTCGTCAAATTGTGGCTCCAAGACTTCTAACTTAGCACTACTTTCTAACTTATTCTCTCTTAATCCTCTCTAAAACGTTCATTCAAATTAAAGATCAGATGCTATAATAGAAATTCGATGACTCTTGGTCATCATAAAGATTCCTAAATTGAAATTTGAAGAAACAAAATGAAAAGGTAAAGAAATGCTAAAAATAGAAATTGAAAACTAAGAAACATGAAGGAAATGGAATAACAATAAAACTAGACTAAAGAATATAAAACACTAAGGAAGGCACAAATCCCAGCGATGATGCTAAAACTTAATGGTTAGATTGTGAAATACTTAAGTTTTAAAAAAATTAATAACCAAAAACACACTAATCAATATTAACCACATAAAAAGGCAAATGTACCTATAGGATGCAATATAGCTAGGTTGAATTTAGGTGTTGAACCATAAGGACTACAATTACTAATGTATTCCTATCTAAATTTAGCTAGCTACTCAAAAGAGAAAGGTTGATTGATTAATTTTAATGATTATTGTAAACAAAATAATTAAAGTAAAATGCCTAGAGAAACTTATAAGGAGAGACAATCAATGATGAAGGTATGACTCAGGTAATTAATCCCTCTAGAATGTGTATGTATTCAGTCATTTATCTTGCTTTAACTTAAATTCTAGAATTGTTAAACTATATATTCCCTAATATAAATTACTCTTTCTTAAGCAATGTAACGCTTATTCAACTCAATTAAACTAGGAAAAAGCTCTCTCTATCTTGTTCCATCAAATTGAATCCATTAACTTGTTCTATGAAACCTATTATTTCACATCTAACCTAGACATCTCATGTAGGACTATCTACAGCTCACCATTCATGATGTTTTATTTATGAAGTGATCTAATGCATATTAGAAATTTCAAAATCTCAATCATATATATAATCAAAGCTTTAAAATCAATGTTTACTTTCGTAAAACAATAGAATCCAAAGTAATTACAATAATGAATAAATTTAGTTCAAAAACCTGGAATTTAAGAGTTAAAACAAGAAAAACAAAAAGCACTACATCCTATGGTTCATAAAAGCCCAAATCCTATAAAGAGATTAGCTTTTAAACATAGTTTCGATCACATAAACAAATATAAAGATAAAAGAATCAAGAAAGCTCATGGTAAGTCTTCTTGAATCCTCGAAATCTTGATGTTGAATGGTGAAATCCTTGCTCGAATATTTAATTCTTACGCTTATATGCTTCATCTCCTTTAATCTTGGTTTAAAATGATCTCTGAATGGCCTATAATGTGTTTTATCTCTTATGATGGCCGAATGAAGGTCCTTTGTAGCAACCAAAACACCTACAAACCCAGGAACATGTCATGTATAAACAAAAGTGGCATCCTAATCACTGGCAGCATCATGCCTGTGATGTTACTCGTGATTCCCTTTGGAGAGAAATCACGGGCATGAAGATGTTTGTGATGATGAAAACTCTCTACATCCTTTAGTGTTTTCACAATATATTCTCCATTATTGATCCAATTTCCGTAAATTTTGGTATGTAACTTCTTTACATGTTGTTCTAATGCCCTTCCCAAGTCAGTTGTACCAAATCTGGAGCTCAACTTATGTACTCATTATGGCTTGTCAAATAACCTTGGAATTCGGTGTGGGACTCTATAACATGATGCTTTACGTCTCTGAAGTGATTTAACACTTCTTCTACCTCCAAAAGCATTTCAAAATGTCCACCAAAGTCCTATAAAACATATCCAAATATAGAAATTAATGAGTAACATCACATTCAAATATTTTAACTCAATAAAAATATAATTTACATGGATTTACCCTTATAATCAATTCAAACAAGCTCTAAATCATTTATAAAATATGTATACTTTAAGAGCTATCAACAACCCTAAATCACTGAATCAAACTCTTATAATCCTTAAAAATAATATGAAATATCCAAATATAAGGGTTGGAAAAAATAGAAGAAATTTTAACCTAAAGAAAGAAGAACAAAAATCTAGCTAAAAAGGTGAATTTGGTTTTTAATTCCTTGTTCTATGAGCACAAAAATGGCTTCTGGAGGTCCTTTTATGTCTCCCCTATAATAGGCTTCAAATTGGAGCAAGTTGCAGCATGTTGGGGTAGGAATTCAACTACAAAAATATGTCTAACTACTTAAACAATTCTTAAGTTCGTAGTTAAAGGGGGCTATTTAAGCCTTATCGTTTTGCTTTATAGAAGGACTTTAACAATGGTTCTAGGGACTTCAATGATAGTTGCTCAAATTGCTATTTAACTCCTATATTTTGATATTTTTGCTACTTTTTCTAGAATTCTTCATTTTAAAACTTAAATATATAAATTAAACATTTCCAAAACTAAATCAAACATTTTAACATCAAATTAGGAGAAAATATGCATAAAATAATATAGGAAAAAACTATAAATTACGCACTTAACAACTCCCCCACACTTAACATTTGCTTATCCTCAAACAAATTAATTAATCATCAATTTTGAAATAGAATAAATTCATAGGAAAATGGCTATTTTATCAAACACAATCATGAAAACTTTTCCTTAATCATTTAATTATCAAACAAATCGTCAAGATGTTATAATGATTAATTAGACATGTTAATTAATAAATAAATTGACATAACTTCATACTTGTTTAAACTTCAACCTAAATCAGAAAAATCATTTCCATCTATTAAATAAATACATAAAAAGATAAATGAATTATCTTTAAAACAAAATCTACATCTTTTATTCATTAAGAACAAAATTTAAACACAAATGTGAGTTATTAAGTCTTGGTTGAGAAGTCACATAACCTTTTTATAAGAAGATGAAGATTTTTTCTTGAACATCCCTGATTACTTAACATAAGTGAGATAACAATCTATCCCTCCCCATGCTTAAATTGAACATTGTGCCTAATGTTCATAAAACAACAACAAAGCAAAAAATGGAAGAAAAGGGAAGGGAATACACTAGATAATGATATGATCTGAATATTTCTTCGTTGAAGTGTATAAAAGATTTAATACAACACCTCAAATTCCATAAAAAAGAACATCAAAGCCGTAAAAATAAGATAAATAGCAGCCATACTCCATTAAGAAAAATATGATCAAAGAATGTCAAGGAGAACAAAATGGAAACAAAAGAAAAGCATATCAAACTAAGGAAAACACACCAAAAGCACAATAAATCCTACAGCTACTCTTGAATTGCCTCCCAGTAAGCATTTCTTTAAAGTCTTTTAGCTAGACCTTAATATTAGGGAATTTTTCTTTGCTTCCTAAGTCTATAATCCAACTTTGTTCCTTCATTCTTATGGTAATAGTAGGTTGATTTCTTAAAGGTTCCTAAGCACTCAATTGATTCTTACAAGTTTAAGTCTTATCCTTAAAGGAACACCATGGTAAAAATTATTAAAGTACAGTATCTAGGCTATAATCAAAAGCTCGAACACCATTGAAATCAATAACCTCAAATTCCTCCTTAGATTATGCATTTTCCTTTACAATCTCATCTTTCTTGACAATTGAAACATGATTTTAAAATTCATCAATCTTAACTATAGGCTCGTTAACATTAGGTTCATCTTGAACACCAATGAAATCAAGAACATTATCCTTATTCATTTATTCAATAGTCACAAGTGCAACAACATTTTCATCACTTTATAAATCATCATAATACCTTTCAATTTCACTTTCAAAATTTTGTTCATTCTCTTTACATTCTACAAAGTACATAGCATATTTCTCAAAATTAATTGGAAAATCTTCGTCATCACTATTTATGTCAAAGGATCTTAACCTATTTTATTGTAATGCAACACTTTCATGTAGTTTAGTTGGATTATTTGGTATTATTTTCATCATTAACACCTCCATCCAATTAGGATAAGAAGCTTCCAAGCCTTCTACAGTGGATTGGTTTCTAGCTATATGCTTACTTAACGGAGACATATTACCAAATGGGACACACAATATCTAAAACAACTTAGAGGATCCCTTAAATCGTGTATCTAGTTTCTGTGGGTGTGTAATCTTAGGTTTGTAAGGATGGACAAAAAATGACCTAGGTCGATCTTCATCAATCTTAGGTTCTTATTCTTCTTTCCTACTCTTCATCACTTCCTCTTCACTCTTTTCTACACCTATATCCTACACCTCTTTACTACTGTGTACAATGATGGCCGTAATATGATCCCTAAGAGTAGGTTCAGGCATAGTAGGTAATGGTTTTGGTAACTTCTCTTATAAGATTTGTGTAATTTGACCTACCTAAGTCTCTAAATTCTTAATAGAAGCCTCATGATTTGGCATCCTAAACTTATTGCTCTAAATATATTTCATCACAGTATCTTTAAATTTTCACTTTTCTTATAGAGGTGGATCAAGAGGTAAGCTTTGCTAAGGATTGACATATGACTATTGGTAATTTTAATGATGGTTCCATGGAATATTAGAATGGATTTACTAACAAGGATTGTAAGAGTCAACTCTTTTCCTACTAAAGTGATATTGGTCTTGAGTAAGACGAGGGGCATAAGAATTACCTGCTTGACAATTTATGGAAGAATGGAAGGTACTACCACAATAATAACATGAGACTAGACCCTTAAATACATTACTACCAAGTTGAGCTTCGAGACCTTCCAATTGTTTACTAAGGACTACCATTTGAGCTTTTAGAACTGTGGTATAATTAATTACACAAGCCCTAACTAGGTTCTTGTGGCGATGCTAAAAAATATATTGAAAGCTATTGGTTGCCATATCCTAAATCAAACTATATGCTTAACTTAGGCTTTTCTCATCAAGGTAACTTTAACAATAGCATCTATGATATTACTAGTGGAAGGTGTGAATCTGAGGTAAAATACGTGTACTAGCTCATAAATGCTAAAAATATGTATAGGACACTTATCAAGAATCTCTTTAAATCTCTTTGAAGACTCATATCATATTGCTCAAATGAAGAATTTAGGTTTTTTAGTTTGGTATCTTTTCTATGGATAAGAATTTAGCTAGGAAATGATTGACAAGATCATCCAATTAGTGATGGGAAGGGAAAAGCTTAAGCTTAAGCTTAAGTGCTTCATCTGAAATCCCATGATTTCTAAAGAGATCACAAATATCTACAAAAATTTGTAAATGATCGCTTGGATTTTCTAAGAATGAGCCACCAAATTGTGATGACCTAATCATGGAAATGATCCCATATAGAATTTCAAAATCATTCAAGTTTATCCTAGGCCTAACCATGCTAGCCATAGGTTCACACTTTTTTTGCATAGTTTAATTCCATCATAGTCGGTTCTTTATGTGCTTCATAAGGTTATGCAACTAAGTTCTCATGATGTTCTATTTCTAAGTTTTACTTGATCCTTACTAAATATTTATGCAGGGTACACACAAGCTCGAAGTCAAGTCATAAGGGAAAAAAGAACCAAAGGAAAACTAAATGTTAAACAAAACAAACAATAATAAAAAAAGAAAAAAGCAATATGAATAATATATACAAACTATAAAGTAATTGACACATATATGTTCCTAATATCACAAGAAATATTTCCTAGCAATAAGGCCAAAAAAATTTTATTAGTCAGTCTAGATACTAATGAAGCTTAAATAAATCAAAATTTTAACATGCAAATAAAAATCAAATTAAGACCAACTTTTATGGCAAGTATACTAGTTAGCAAGTAATAAAGTGGAGTATATTTAAGGCTCTGGATGTCAAACCCACAAGGAAAATATTGAGTACTAAGTCACTCAAATTACAAATTACTAAATTTAAAGAATCCAGAATGCCTTAAAGATTACCAAATTGAATAATTAGCTAAGGATTAGGTTTTCAATGATTCAACTGATTTATAAAAGAGTTAGAATGCCTAATCTAGGATATCTTCACTGAATTAATACAATGTTGTGGTTAAGAAAATAACTTATCTCTAACATCAGAAATAGGTAATAAGCTTAAATATCAAGAAGTTTAAACAAAAATTTACCTTGTTTCTATATTAACACCCTTATAATTAACCAAAGTTTGTTCATTTATTTAAATCAAGTTATTTACTGATTTATCCAATAATTAAGGTAGATTTCTCGAATCCTTAATCATCTAATGTCTTTGTCTCAAGTGGCCAACTTAGAATAAGCATTAATCATTAAAGTAGAAAAATATTTTCATCCAACATGCATAAGAAACTCAATTAAAGAATTTATTAGCCCTAATCTAGCACAAATTCATATTAAAACCATATATATATATATCAAAGAATAACAAGAATAGGCCTAAAGCAACATGTTGTTAAATATATTCATTAAAAGTGTAAGATACAAAAGATTTAAGAGTTTAGAAAATACCAATTAAAGCTTGTTACGTGAATAATTCATAGTGTTTTCAGCAATAATTTGATGCACATTTGCTCTAATATGATGTTAAGGTGTTTGAATTACTTCTGGATTTATGTGCATTGTAATTGGACATTTGAAAGATAGAAAACCTAGGAAATTCTGTAGAAAATTCTAAAAACTAGAGCAAAACAATGATATAGAACAAGGGCCATTTTACTATATAGAACCATCGTTGAATTCAATCTAGGGAGTTGAATAGTGAGACTTTAACAGCTCCATGTAACTCTATTTCAAGTGTGGTTTAGGTACTTGTCGAGATATTTCCAACTGGCTCTCTCTCTTAATTGGCTGTAACTTACTCTACTTGCTTCCAACCTATAGTAGACATATAAATAAAACTCCAACTATTAATTTCGCAATAAGTAACACATAGTTAGGTAAAAATCAGATCTAACTTAAGATTTTCTTTTTCTTTCTCTAGGTTAGGTTTTCTTTTCAAACTTTGTATTAATTTATTTCAAGTTTTTTAAAAGGATTTCTAATTGACGGTTTCCTAACACTTTGAAGCATAATTTTTTTCAATCTAAATCCTTTAATGACTTGTTTCTATTTCTTTCTTTCTATATATTTCAAGAACATATGTTTTACTTTGAATCTTTGTTATTCCTTCAATTATATGCATGCTTAATCTGAATTTAATCTAAGGATAGTTTTTTAAATGGAACGATGGAGTTATTAACACATGTTGGATGATAATATCTATTTATTTTGAATGCTTAAAGCTTATCTTGAATTTAGCACTTAATATAAAGTTATTAGATGATTAAGGATTCGGGAATTCTACTTTAATCATTGGAAAAATCAATAAACAACTTGATTTTAATTAATGAATAACCAAATTTTGATTAATTATGAGGGTACTATTCTTAGAATAGGGACTTTATGATTAGATTTTCTTGAACTTTAAGTCTAATGCCTAATATTGGTAAAAGACTAAACTTTAATTTACGTTAATTAGGGATAAAGCATTATCTTAACCATAGCATTGCATTGATTTAGTGAAGATCATAGATTAGATATTCCAACCATTCCATAACTCAATTGAGTCATTTAAAGCCTAAGCCTTCATCAATTATTCAATTTGTTAATTCTTAAGAAAATTTGGAATCCTTTACATTGTTAGAAGTTTTTATATCTTAATTTGGCAATCTTGAGCTTCTTTAGATAATTGTAATCTAAGTGACCTAGTTCTTGCATTAATTCCCCATGGGTTCGACATTTTGGCGTCTTAAAAACACCCAATTTTTATTACTTATTGACCAATATACTTGTTGCATCAATTGGTCTTGATTTGAATTTGATTTGTATATTAATTTATTTATTTATTTATTTGAGCTAAATTAGTATTAGGCCTACCAACAATAAGTTTTTGGAGCTATTGTTAGGGATGCAACTACGATTTTAGAAATACATTAGTGTCAATTACTTTAAAGTTATGAATGTTGTTTATATTATTTATATTATGTTTGTTTTACTTCCTTGTTTATTTGCTTTTTCTTTCTTGCTTGTTTATTTCATTTGTATTATGTTATCGTTGACTTGATTCCGAGCTTGTGTACACCTTGCATAAATATTTAGTAGGATCAAGTTCAAGTTAGAAATGGAATCTGATGATAACTTAATTATCCAACCTCATGAAGACCAACCGTTTTGGAATTGACTATACAAAATAGGAGTGAACCTAAGCCTAGCATTATTAAGCCTAAGATAGACTCTGATGATTTTGAAATCCCCTATAATATCATTTCCATGATTCGGTCTTCATAATTTAGTGGCTTAGCATTAGAAAATCTAAATGATCATTTAAGAAATTTCATAGATATTTGCAAACTCTATAAAAGTCATGGGATTTAAGATGATGCACTTAAACTTTGACATTTTACTTTTTTCTCTGAAAGATAAAGCTCACACTTGGTTAAACACTTTCCAATCTAGCTCCATCTCTACTTGGGATGATCTTGTCAATAATTTCTTAACAAAATTCTTTCCCCTAACTAAGATAGCTAAATTGAAATTTCGATTTCTTCATTTGAGCAATATGAGAGAAAGAGTTTATATGAGTCATATGAGCAATTTAAAGAGTTACGTGCTAAGTGTACTATGCATAATTTTAGTATTTGTAAGCAAGTGCATTTGTTTTATCTAAGACCTACACCATCCACTTGTAGTCTTATAGATGCTGTGGATGGACATATTTTGATGGGAAAAACCCCAAGTGAAGCATATAGTTTAATTGAGGGCATAGCATCTAATAGCTATTATTATAATTCTAAGCATTAATATAAGAAGTCATTTAGAGCTCATGCCATCAGTGATACCTATTAAGGGTCAAATTGATATAGTTTTAATGGTTAATTTGTTAAATTATGACCCCTAATTCAGTGATTCAGTGTTAAATTAATGTCTTATTATGTTTAATTTGTAGGATGGGGCTTAATGATGAAAATTAGAGAAAAAAAATTAAGAATTTCTCTTGGTTCTGATCATAAACCACCCCCTAGTAGGGTGTCATTATATGAAGAATAGGGGTCCATTTTTTGCTACTGTATTTGAGCAATAAAAGGGTGTCGTTGCTGGGAGGTAAGGTGCCGTTACTCACTTAGTCAACAATTTCAACTCTAAATCTTCTAGATTTCTACCTTTGGCGTGTTCCTAATTAATGCTAATGTCTACTAGCACATGGGGGGAGCTCTCCAAGTCCTGAAAATAGCTGCAAATATATAAAAAAAGCATGGAGAGAGATTAGAGATCAAATATGCCATGGAGAGAGACTCTTCTTCTCTCATTTTTCTAGCTTTTCCTTAGTTATAAGCTTCAAAAACTTGGTTCTTCGTATTGTGTATTATTTTCTGAGTTTCTGAATATTGGAAGACTCATATCTAAGTCTACGAATCATCTAAGGGTGTTTCTAAACTCATAATATATCAAGTTTGGTTCCATTATTCAGATTAATCAAGGTTGTTATTCTTATGCTTATATGTTTCAATGTTATTGATTTTTCTGCAAGATCTTGATGAATTAGAGCTTAGCTAGAGTTCAGATTCAATTTGAGAGTTCAAGAAACATTCAGAAGCCTTTCTGGAATTTGTTGTAACATCTAAACTTTAAATTTAAGCTCGTAATTTCAAATCTATCAAAGCATGTTGTATAAATTGCACATCTTATATGTTTTGATGCAAATGTGTGGCTAATCGTTTATGTTGCTATGGATTGATGCTTTGATGCTTTGAAAGAGTTTTAATGCATGTTTAAATGTCTGTATTGTGCTTGTTGATGGCCTGAATGAACTAATTTTATGTTGACCACTTAAGATTAGTGTTTAAGATAGTTTAAGCATAAGAAATCATCTTAAATTATTTGAAAAATCAATAAATAATACAAATTAATCCTTACATGACCAAACCTGGATTTTTTGTGAAAGTTGGAGTTTTGAGATTAATTATCTAGAACTCGCCTTCTGGAAATTAAAACTCATTTACTTGATTTTAAAGTATAACCAAACTTTAGATAAGATTAAATGGAGAAAAAGGAAAGTCTTAACCATAGCTTTGTTTTGATTTTATGAAGGACTTTGGTCAAACTTTAAATTTGTTTTAAAGCTCAATTAAATCATCAGTCATCTAATCCATAGCTAATTTACACATTTGGTAATTTTCAGAATTTTTTAGAAGCAACTAAAAATCATTTTTTAAGTGTTTAAGCCAAAATAGTTTAGTTTAAGTAATTTTTAGCTTTTTAATCAAATTTTTTATATTTTTTCTAAATAATTGTAATATGATCAACCTAGTAATTAAGCAATATAGTCCCTGTGGGTTCCACACTCTAAGTCTAAAAAATACTCCACTTTATTACTTTTGCGATAGATACACTTGCCTTTATTTGGTTTTAAAAGAAAAATAGTTTCAAAATCATCCAAAGTTTTTTTTAAGTCAGCTAACTAATGCAACAAGTTTTTGACATCATTGCAAGATATTTTGATCTTAATATTAGGAAAAATTATGTCAATTACTTTAATACCTTTAAAATATTGTTTTATAATTTTTTAGAATTTTTCTGTAATTCTTTTCTAGTTATTTTACTTTATGTGCCTACTTTTTTCTTGGTTTATTTGCTTTGTTTGTTTATTTTCTTTTAGTTAGTATTTTATTCGAACTTGTATGCATAGTTGGGGACACAATCCCGAACTAGTAGGCTTCCATCCAAAACTCGAGCGCACGTTAAGGAAGAAGAAGAAAGAAGCGCACATAATACACTGACCACATTGGAAACAAGCTCCTAGAATAAGATAAGAAGGACCTTGATGAGTTCTTCCACAATTCTGACACACAGTATGTCCAGAATTGGAGCTACTATAGCTAGAACTCTGTCCACTGCTACCACTAGCCGCTCCAGGTCCAAATCTGAAAGCCCTTCGTTGACCTCTACGACCATGCCTACCACTCTTA
>JAOXYD010068868.1:0-12713 GCA_028565735.1 Pinacopodium congolense | reverse complement strand
TATAAAAAATAAATATTAAACATATAAAAAATAGTCAAATAATATTATATAAATATAATTTAGTTAAAATTATAAATATAAAATTTAAAATAATTTAGTTAAAATAATTTGATTCATAATTTATTATGGAGGCATGTGGATATGGGGGTTTTACGGGCATTGTGTTAAAAATATAAGGACAAAAGAGACAAAAAAAAAAGGCTCATTAATTGTCATTAATTGCTCTAAAACATCTACCTGAAAAAGTCATTTCAGAGGTTATTTTGAGAAGCTCCAAATTTAAGCTTTTTAAAAAGCTGTATTTTAGCTGCCAAAAAAGCTAAATCTATTAAAGAAGTACTTTTTAATTTTATAGCTAAACACCTATTTTTTAACAAAAAGGTTTTTGTTGTTGAAAAAAGTGCTTATTGGCCTCCCCAAAGCCCAACCAAACAGGCACTTAAGATATTTCCTCCATAATCTTTGTTGATATAATAATTTATTGAGTTTCTTTCCACTTGTAATACTTTATTGGATTTCCTTCTCTAGGATCAAGTTTGTGAATTATATATATTTGAGCATTCATCTTATGGCATAAAATGTGTCAATTCAAAACTTTGAAAGCCCTGCTTCTCAAACTAAGGGAAATTTTGATGCACATGCTCTTCGATGCATTTTTTGTTAGGTATCTTTCACACAAAAGGGATATAAGTGTTTTCATCAACCAACTAGAAAAAATTTTATTTAAATAGACGACATTTTTTAAGAAACTAAATCTTTTTCAGTATTCCTGTTCTAGTAAGAGATGTTAAGTGAAGAATGTCCAGGACTTAATTTTCTTAATTCTGCTAATTTCCCTATTTCAGTTGTTTCAACAAAAAATTTATAGTCTCCTTTTATTCAGCCTATTCGATACATTCCTTTTGAGTTAATACCAGTTGTTTTAAGTTAACAAAGTCATGTGAAACGCTGAAGGGTAACAGAGAACAAGTTCGACCACTACAAGTTTATTCTAGGAGACAAACACAAATCCTTTAACCAGTGCACATAGAATCTCCTCCTTAAGTAATTGTTCCAGCACCTGAAACAACTTCCAGAGCAACTAACAATATCATACCACAAACTAATCTTTCTCAACCACCAAATAAACCTGACTAATAAAGGGCTATTGACCTACCAATTGCACCTAGGAAAGTAAGTATCCAGGACTTGTACAAAAAACATCCACTACACCTATTCATGACCTACTAAAACTTGTCTCTCAGTCACAAAATCTTCTTTAGCTACCTTTATACATTTCCTCTTCCAAGAAATTGATTCAAGGAATTAAGAAACAAGAAGTGACAGGATGCCATGAAAGTATAGATGGAAGCTGCAGAAAAACGAAAACACGGGAGATGGTTTAATCGTAGAAAGGTAAGTTGGATGTAGATGGTTTTCATCGTGAAGTAAAATTGCGACACTTTTCCCAAAGGGTATATACTCAAGTCTATGGTATCGATTATCTTAAGACATTTGGTCTAGTTACTAAGATCAATACAGTACGGGTGCTATTATCATTGATTGCCAATTTTTAAGAGAACTTATAGCAATGTGATGTAAGATATGATGACCTAGAAGAGGAAATTTACATGCAAGTCCCTCTTAGTTTCGAATCTAAAGAGGGAACATTGTATAAGATAAAGAAAGGCATCTATAGACTTAAGCAATCATTCTGAGTTTGTTTTAGAAGATTCTCTAAAATAACAACTAAACTGGAATATAAGCAAAGCCAAGGCAACCATACTTTATTTGTGACACACTCAAATTTAGGAGGAAAGACAGCATCATTTAGTGTCTATAGATGACATCATAGTAATAGGAAATAGGAAATGATACAAATGAGATGCCCAATTTAAAAGGGTGTCTACTAAGAAATTTTGAATTGGGAAGTTAAAATACTTTTCTAGGCATTAAAGTGGCACATTCCAAGTATTCTTTTTTTTCATTGCAAAAATACGCGTTTGACTTATCAAAAGGAATAGGGGAATTAGGTTGTAAGCCAGTTAATACACCTATTGAGTTCAACCATAAACTATGGGATGCTCTAAATGATTTCATGGTAGATAGAGATTCATATTAAAGATTTATTGGGAAATTAATTTATTTGGAACATGCAAGACCTGACACTGCATTTGTTGTGAGTGTGTCAGCCAATTTATCTTATCTAAGAAAGGAGAAAGCATGACTTTAAAAGCCTAGATTGATGCTAATTATGCCAGTTCATTAGTTGATCAAAGTTCAACCTCTAGCGATAGTGATAACCTTGTGACATGAGGGGTAAAAACCAAAATAGGGTAGCCAAGCCAAGTGAAGAATCTGAGTTCAGGTCGATGGCTTTAGGACTATACAAGTTACCAAGGTTACAAGTAATTTTTGATTATCTGAAGATAAAATCAAAAGGTTCAATGAGACTATACTATTACAACAAATCAGCAATTAGCATTGCATATAACCTTGTACAGCATGATTGAACAAAACACGTTGATGTTGATATGCATTCCATTAAAGAGAGACTACACAATGGCTTAATTCACACTATGTTTGTTTCAAAAAAATATCAACTAAATTTTCAAAAACCAAAAAATCAACTAGCAGACATATTCAAAAGGAGCCACCAAGTACTATGCTTTAAATCAATGTGAACAAGCTTGGAATAAAAGATATCCATTCACCATCTTAAGTAGAGTGTCAAATAATGTGATTCTAAAGGATTTGATGTAATCCCCAAGATTGGATGTAAACCTAAATTTGATGTAATCCCTAAGATTTGATGTAATTCCTAATCTTTAAGGAGTAATCCAACCTAATCCCTAATTTTTAGGGAGTAATTCCTTATCATTAGGGATTTGGTGAGATGTATATACTAATTACAAAGGTAAATATATGATAGAGATTTCTTCCTAATTTTGGGTTGTTCAATCATTGTACCAATGTATATAAACCATTTGAATCAACGAGTTATTTTTAGAGAGCTCACAAATCACAATAGTACTAAAAATAAATCATAAGGAAAGGTGTTGAAACAGAACTAGAAAGGAACAGATTGACGACCTTCTGGGCTATGCAATTTTTCTCCATGTGTCATTGTCACTCACAACTTGAGTTCATTACGTATACTTGGTTGTTCCACAAGTGTTTTGTCAATAATACTATTACTAGAAGTAAAATCTATCAATATAAATACAGATTCATCATTGATAATTCATTTTTGTGAAGACATTTTTTATTCTTAATAATCTTCTAGTTTAGATTATGGTTAATCAGTCCCCTCCAACCAAAAAAGGCTTGTGCACTAATGCTCAACCTTTTATGGCTCATCAAAATTATAGCATAATCCTTTAACCCTCCTTTCATCCACTCCTGTCCTACTCAAATGCCTAATACAAAGTGATTTTCGAGTCTATTGCTTCTAGCGCTAATTGTACATAATTCTAAAGTTAGTTATCTAGGGTTTTTAGGCTGTCCAAGACAGCTCTGATACCATCCAAAAAATATGGATATTTAGAGGTTCTTTTATTTTTGTTTACATCAATATATAGTACAATATTGAGTTTAAACTAGGAAACAATGATCTTTACACTAACAACTAGCATAATCTAACTTAGTAAATCAAGGATGTGACTTAGTTGATTTCTAGGAATTGTGTCTAAACTAGGAAACAATAATCTATATACTAACAGCTAGAATAATCTAATTTAGTAAATCAAGGATGTTATTTAGCTTATTTCTAGGGGCTAATTTCTTAACTAAATCCCTTAGTTCACATCTTTCAACAACCTCCTTCAACTTTCTTTGTCCTTTACTCTATCTTTCTTCTCCAATTATTAGCTTCTCTATGATTTGCTCTATTAGCTGTCATTTCCGATGATTTCATCTAACCCAATAGTCATCTTGTTTGCCTCTCTTTCCCTTTCAACTTTGAAATCCTGCTAGTACATGGCATAAAAGCTTCTATTTGTTGCTAAATGGTTCAAGTGTCACCCATCACCAACTGTTCTGATACAAAACTGTTATGGTTCCCAATTCTGGATTTAATTACAAGACCCTGTAGTTGGAAGTCCCTTATAGCTCTACTCACACACTAAGAATAGTGTTGAGATAGTAAACAGCTGTAAATAGATTATACTTAGATATAGATAAGTTGTAAATAGGTAAGATATTAATAAGTTTGAAATCCCTTAATTTTAAGGGATTACATTAGATAGCTTGACATAACTTTCCAGATTTAAATTCCTACTTGTAATGTCCTATATATGGCTGTATACTCCTATTTCATATATGAAGAAAAAAAAAGGACAATTCTTTCCCACATGGTATCAGAGCCATAGGGCTTCTTTTTCTGGGATTTTTTCTTTGAGCAGCCTTCATTGCTTCACTACCAAAACCCTATTTTTTATTCTTCTCTTATGTGATTCTCGTTAGGGTAGCCTTAATTGTTGTAGTACATTCTTCTTCACTGCAGTATCTTCTTCTTAATCATGTCAACCTCTCAAACCTCTGTCTCCACCAGATCTAACCCTCCAGAAGAATTCGGCACCATTCAGAAAATTGGAAATTTACAAAATATTCGGGCTTCCTATAGGCTTAATGGGAAGAACTATCTCAAATGGTCTCAATTTGTCCGTACATACCTCAAAGGCAAAAGGAGACTTAGTCATCTTCTTGGAACAGGACCAACTAAGGATAACCCAATGTTTGAAGCATGGGATGAAGAGGATTCCATGATAATGTCCTGGCTGTGGGATTCCACGGATCTCATGATCAGTGACACATGCATGTTTTTTGTAACTATAAAGGAGATTTGGGACTACATTCGTCGCATATACTCAAAGGCTCGTGATGCTGCTCAATTGTACAAGATCAAGATCAAAATTGCAACTGCTAAGCAAGGAGATAAATCTATCACAAAATATGCAAACTTGCTGTAGAATTTGTTGCAAGAACTCGATCATTATTGAGCTTTTGAGATGAAATGCCCTGAGGATGCTGTTATCTTGAAGAACTTCATTGAAAAAGACCGTGTGTGATTTTTTGGTTGAGCTTAAAGCTAATTTGATCAGGTCAGGATCCAAATCCTTGGAAAAGAGGACATTCAATCTCTAGAAAAGACAATATCAATGTTTTGAGAAGAAGAAAGTCGAAGGAGTATTATGCTTGAACCACAAACCATGGACGGGTCAGCCTTATTAGCAAAAACTGATCATCAGGATAAAAGGAAAAGTGATCTATCTAAGCATTCTGATAGAGAAAACCATAGGAAGGAGAACAAGGACAACCTTTGGTGCACCCACTGCAAGAAATCGAGGCACACAAAGGAGACATGTTGGAAAATACACGGTAAACCACCAAGTCAAGAATGGGGAAACCATGGGGGACAACAAAGGTCCCAAGCACATATGGTCGGTTAGCCCAAAGTTGAGGAAAATTTAGGAACAATGGAATTAAATAGTGAAAAAATTGAGAAGCTAAGAAGCTTGTTGGCGACTGTTGAAAAACCTTCTAAGACTTATTCTTTGGTTCTTTCAGGTAAACCTTTACTCTCTATTTGCATGAATGCCTCAGAAAATCTTCATACCAATTCTTGGATAATAGACTAGGGTGCCACAGACCATATGACACCTACATCTCAACTCTTTCACACTTATAACCCATGCCTAAGTAACAAAAAGATTGTAATGGCCAATGACTCTTAAGTTATTATTGTAGGTTTCAGAGATATACACATCACACCTACCCTTATTCTAAAAAGGGTTCTCCATGTTCCAAAACTGTCGACTAGCCTACTTTCTATTCAAAAGCTTACCCATGATCTTAAATGCTATGCTATTTTCTTTCCTTCTCACTGTGATTTTCAGGATCAAGTCTCGGGGAGGAGGATTGGACTTGCTAAGGAAAGGGATGGCCTCTACCTACTTGAATTACTTCAAAGAGTTAGGAGCAACCAATCTTTGTCATTTCTCAGTTTCTCAAATAAAGATACCATTTGGCTGTATCATCTACGCCTAGGTTATCCATCTTTTAAAGTTTTAAAGGTCATGTTTCCTCATTTGTTCCAAGGAGTAGATATTTCTGAATTTTATTGTGATGTTTGTGAATTTGCAAAACATACTTGAGTATCTTTTTATATTAGTAATAAAAGAAGCTCTCATCCTTTTCATTTGATTCATAGTGACATATAGGGTTCCTTTACTATACCTAATGTCTCTGGGGCTCATTGGTTTATATCCTTCATTGATGATTGCACTCGGGTAACATAGCTCTTGCTTCTTAAACAAAAATCTAATATTAGCCTTGTTATACCTAATTTTCACTCTATGATTCAAAATCAATTTGGGGTTAAAATAAAAAGCTTTAGGACTGACAATGCTAGAGATTATTTCAACCAGACTCTATCACCTTTTTTTTCACTCACAGAGCATTATCCATGATTCATCATGTGTTAAAACACCTCAATAAAATGGGATAGCAGAAAGGAAAAATGGGCACTTACTTAACACCACCCGAGCCTTAATCTTTCAAAGGAATGTCCTAAAATCCTATTGGGGAGAGGCTGTTCTTACAGCCACATACATGATAAATAGACTTCCATCACGTGTGTTAGACAACAAAAGCCCCATAGAAATTCTTAATAACTTCTACCCACACTTCAGAACCTCAAATGGTCTCACACCTAGGGTATTTGGATGCACCGCCTTTGTTCATGTTCATAACCAACATAGAGACAAACTAGATCCCCGAGCCATCAAATGTGTCTTCCTTGGTTACTCACCTACTCAAAAGGGATACAAGTGTTACAATCCGTCATCTAGGAAATTTTATATCTCTACAAATGTCACTTTCACAAAAAATACACCTTTTTTCTCCAAGACCTCTGTTCAGGGGGAGATTTCAATGATGGAAGATAGCACTTATGAGTCCTTCGAACCACTTAAAACCCTTGACCTTCCTCTTGCTCTAACTCGTAGTGTTGAAACAACCGAACCCTCTAAACCAATTACATCTGAGTCCCCTAATTCTACTATTGAACCTATGTCATCACGTCCTAACCAGCGTTACTCAGGTGTATTCAAGGAGGAAGACCGCTCCAGAACTGACACAGGTCTAAGAATCCAACTCAGACTCTAGAAACAGAACCATGGTAAGATCTGAGTTACCTTTACACACACAATTTTTTGAACCTATTGCTATTAGGAAAGGAAATTGAGAATGCACTAAACGACCACTTTATCCTCTATCTCACTATGTTTCTCTTAAGCGTCTGTCACCAACCTAGCAAAACTTCATTGTGAGTTTAAATACTATTACTATCCTTAACACCGTTTCTGAGCCATTGTCAAAAAGGGAATGGAGGGAGGCTATGCGTGAGGAGATGAATGCATTGGAAAAGAATAGAACATGGGAGATTGTTGATAAACCAAAAGGGAAAAACATTGTTGACTGTAAGTGGGTTTTCACACCCAAGGTGATCACACCCTTTTCATTAAACATTCAGCTGTAAGGGAAGTTACTGTACTTCTAGTCTATGTAGATGACATCATATTAACTGGAAATGATGAGAAAGAGAAGTATGAATTGAAGCAAAGACTAGTAAAAGAGTTTGAGATAAAAGAACTTGGGAAACTGAGGTACTTCCTCGGTATTAAGGTGGTATATTCCACACAAGGGATTTTTATATCCCAACAGAAGTATGTGACTGATTTGTTGGTAGAAAAAGGAAAGATTGGGTGTAAGCCAGTCTCTACACCAATGGATCCAAACCACAAGTTGGGAGAAGCTAAAGAAGAACCAGTTGTTGATAAAAGGATGTATTAAAGACTATTTGGTAGACTCATATATCTTGCTCACACTCGGCCTGACATAGCATACTCAGTAAGCATGATCAGTCAATTCATGCATGATCCAAGAAAACCTCATCTTCAAGCTACTTATAGGGTGTAACATTACTTGAAAGGCAGTCCAGGAAAAGGAATTTTATTCAAGAAAAACAATACTCTTGCTTTAGAAGCTTACACCAATGCTTACTATGCAAGTTCCATAGTGGATAGAAGATCAACAATAGGGCACTGTATGTTTCTTGGAGGAAATTTGGTAATGTGGAGGAGCAAGAAATAGAATGTGGTGGCAAGGTCATCTGCAGAATCAAAATTTAGGGCTATTGCTCAAGGATTGTGTGAACTACTATGGTTGAAGATTATTCTAGATGATTTGAGAGTCAAATGGGATGGCCCTATGAAACTCTATTATGACAATAAGTCAGCCATCAATATTGCTCATAATCCTATACAACATGATACGACAAAGCATGTTGAGATTGATAGACATTTCATTAAAGAAAAATTGGAAGAAGGGTTAGTGTGTATGTCCTATGTTCCATCAGAACATCAAGTAGCTGATGTTTTAACAAATGGGCTGAACAATTCAGGTTTTCATGATCTTGTATACAAGCTAAGAATGGAAGACATCTATTCCTCAACTTGAGGGGGAGTATTGAGATACTAAACAGCTATAAATAGATTATACTTAGATATAGATAGGTTGTAAATAGGTAAGATAAAAATAAATCTGAAGTCCCTTAATTTAAGGGATTACACTATATAGCTTTAGATAACTTTTCAGATTTAAATTTCTACTTGTAATGTCCTATATATGGCTGCGTACTCTTATTCAATATATGAAAAAAATAGGACAATTCTTTCCCACAAATAGAAGATTTCCTCCCTTATCTACCTATCTTATAAAGTAGAAAGGAATAGATTCCTTAATAGAGAACTTTGGATCTCAGTATGTAAACTATTTTGAGTGAATAAAAATCCCCCTTATTATTTTACTGCATTCCCATATAAAGGATACAAGACACAACCTTGAAAACCAAATCTACTAACAAACTAATAGAGTTTATTATAGGAACAGTAAATAATCCTATCTAGTTATTGAACCAAAAACAAATAAACAAATAAATAACAGATTCGTTCTTGTAGAAACAAGACATAATTATATCAAGATATGAACTAAAAATTTATTCAAATTTCTTTCCTACGTTCCCTCTGGTAAAACATTTGCAAACTTAGTAAAAAGGCACCTTCTTGACCGAATCAGGTTCAGGAACTTGGACACCATCCTGCTATCCAGCAGGAACAACCTGTCTTTTTAATATCTTAACCACTATCATAATTGTGAATTCTAAATTATAGGTCCCGCAACAACCAAAATGAAGGAAAATAGTGAATAGGAATGTCAGTTATGGCATTAACAGTGCTAATCACTTTCTCCTTCTATTTAATTTCCTATGAATAATCCAAGCAAAGTCGTTGATTTTATTAATAGAAAAAAAAAACACTGGTCTCATAGACTAGCAAATAAAGAATAAATATCTACCCCATCAAAATGCGGCAAGTTACAGACACAACTTGATTACTAGTATATTTCAAGTTATTATTGCATCTCCAAAACCACGATATATGTTTTTCGTAACCGTACTAATTTCTTCAGCCAATGATAAAACATTCCAAGTACAATGACCTTGCTAGAGAGAGTGGTGACTTGAAAACAGTTTCTTTATATTAAACTAAGTGTAACTCTAGTTTTCTAAGGGAAAGTAAACAAAAAGTTATTTTCAACAAATAACTGCAAAGAAAAACAAGTAAATTAGCAAGAACATTATAATAAAACAAGTCATTATAATCTACAAAACAAGTCCAAATGAAAAGGAGGAGCAATGATTATCAAGCAGACAAAACACAGCCAAGTAACGGCCAAAAAAAACACCTTACCGGCATCAATAACAGCATCCCAATCAGTGCTTCCATCTTTTTGAAACTGTTTCAAGTCCCAATTCCCACCAATCCATCTGGGGTCCTCAAATTTACTCACCATCTTTATCTCTCCTGCAAAAACTGCATTAGGCCCGGCGGAGCTCTCCACGGTTACCGTAGCTCGGCCAGAAACATTCTGTTCTATCTTCGACTCATCGACACTGGCAGCGGAGCCTAAATTTCCAGCTACGTTGTCAGCACAAGCTCTGGGCGTGTAGAGGACAAAGTCAGGCTTCGAGTGTCTGAGTGAGAAAGAGGGTCTGTAGGCGAAATGGGTCTTCGAGGAGAGGGAATGAGAGGAGAGGGTTAGGTGAGAAGGAGAGAACGAGGCCATTGATATGGACATTAACAATGCTTTTCGCACGGAGTAGTCGGCGTCTGTGCGCTGTTTCTTCTATTGTGTTCGATGGAAGCCGGAATGTTATCTTCAGAGGGCTGGTCAGTTTCGTATATTCTGCCAATAATAAATCTACCAACATTCATGTTTCCCATATAAAAAGAAGTATTAAACATAAGGAAGAATAAACTAGATTAAGCCTTGAAGTTCTTCTCTTCACTCCAAGAAACCTAGAAAAGATGGTGTTGGTTTGTCTTGGTGATTCCTAATGTTGATAGAGTTGCCTCTTTTGGATGCCACCAAAAACCTCCTTCTTTGCCTCCTTTGGATGTTGTCTAATAATTGTCAGAGGCTCCTAGGATTTTGAGCCTCTATCTATGCCAAAAGGAGGGTCGTAGCACTTAAAATCCCATTTAACTCATCTAAAGGTCAGCTCTGTTGTCACCCTTATGTTTTTGCACGAGTGTGATAGAAAATTGTCATCCAAAGGGTGTCACGATCGTGCACTACTGTTCTTTAGCTTTATGCATCCTCTGGCCACAACTCCTTTGAGATTCCGATTAAATTTAACTTTTAAATAAAATCTCCTCACATTTTGATCTTACTCCCCACCAAATTTCATGGCCATCTGAACTCTACAAATATGCCTAATGGCTCAACCAAGTAACCTACACCATATCTAATGCTGAAATTTTGCTACCTGTGAAACCAACTACTAAAGATCATCAATCCATTCTCCAAATAAGCTTAAAATTTACCATCAAACACTAAAAAAATACCAAGAAACAATTAAACACCTAAAAGACAATGAAAAGATGTAAAAGATCAAACAAACTAAGGTTAAAACACACGAATAACACTTAAATCACATTAAAACAACCTAAAAACACACTTATCGAACTTCCCCACACTTAAACCTTTACATGTTTTTAAGTAAAATCAAACACAACCATTACATCCTTTCAATTCTTTTTTTTTAAGAAATCAAGTGTAAGCAATCTTTCAAACTTTAGCCTACTTGAATGTCAAACTACTACACACGTCATAACTAGTTTTTATCAATGCACATAATCAAACTCAACTTATAAGATTATCGATCAAAGGTAAGCATGAAACAAAAATAAATTTTCATCACGGGATTCACTCATTTCTCTCAAGTATTTAAAGGTTAGTGTTTCACATAAGACTCCCTATAAGAGACTACACCACTACAAGCTTACAAATTCACCAATTCTCTTCCACATAGATTACATACTTCAATAGATCAAAAGGACTTTGTTTAATGTTGTAATAGGGTTAGGGTTAAGGTAAGTCACAGAGGGTTTAAGGGGTTCTTCACAAGTATTCATAAAGCACTAAGTATAATAAGGACAACATAATTAAGTATACTTCTAATATATGCATGCGATACTATATTTGATTCTTTTCTTTATTTTTTTTTCAATAATAAGGAAAAAAAATAGAAACAAAATGCAATGTATATTATGAGTAGAAGTACTACTCAAATTATCTTAGAAAAAAATATATAACCCCAAAAGTATCAAACTAATGCTTACTCCTGAGATTTATTGTTAACATATATATTGATGTTGCAGTACGTTTATTGCATTTAATTTACATCATTTTGATGATTAAATTCATGTGTTAATAGGTTGAAACTTAAAGAATGCATATATTTGACAATTTGTGTTTATATTGGTTAAATTTGATTTTTTAATGCATTAATCACGTTTTTAGTGTTTCAATTTGATTTTTCATGATCTATTGAAGTGCTAGGAGACTAGTTATAATTCTGGTTTACCTCTAGATTTTTCAGAATTGAGTTTATTGCATGGGCATTAGTGAAACACCATTGAAGGTGTATTTGGTTACATAATTTGTGTTGATTGTTAATTATGGTATAGGTTGCTCTTTGCCTTTAAAATAGACTTGATAGCTTGCTCTTCACCTAGGATAAAGAAGATTTGGATTGTGTTAATCCTTGTTTGTGAATTTGATTGGTTTAAGCCTTAATTGTGCATTGAACATTCCATATTGCATTTATTGCATTTGAGCCCTTATCTTGTGTTGATTTTGATCACAAGTGTCATAAGCTATATAAGCTTGGTCTAAAGCTTAAGGGACCTTGGATTAGGGGCTGTCCTTGTAGGACAAAAGTTATAAATTTTGGTTGTGTTGTAAAGGCTCTTCTTTGCTATAAAAAGATTGTTGTAAGGGTTACTCTTCACCCTCTTTGTGATAAACAAGATTGATAGGTTCCTCTTAGCCTTAGAATCAAGATTGTTGGATAGGTTCCTCTTGAGCTTAGAATTCAAGATTGTTGTATAGGTTTCTCTTGACCTAAGAATAAGATTGATAGGTTCCTCTTGACTTTGAATCAAGATTGTTGTAAAGGTTCCTCTTGGCCTTTAACCAAGATTGTTGCAAAGGTTACTCTTCGCCTAATTAAAGTAAGATTAGTTGTTAATAAATTTCCAATAAGTTGTTGGAGAGAAGAGGTAGTCTATCTTTTAGGTAGGCAAATCTCTATAAACCTTGATATT
>JAOXYD010068857.1:0-12714 GCA_028565735.1 Pinacopodium congolense | reverse complement strand
ATTAAATGTGGGGTGGTTATAAACCACTGTTTAAGTCCTCTAACCCACCGTTTAAGTCAACTTTCAAAGTTAAATGCAGGTATCTAAATGACACCATTTAATGTCGACTTAAGTGCCATTTAAGTAGATATTCTTGAATCTCTAACTAGATTTCTGATCATTTCAGCTCTAAGTTGCACCAACTTACAAGGGAAATATAAATCGACCTTCAGAAACCATTTTTAGCATGCAGAGAGAGAGAAACTCACCACTTAAATAAAAAATTTATATTCTCCCAAATTATAGGTTTTTTTTCTTGTTTTCTTTATTTTTCAGGTCTTGTATTGGAGATTAAAACTTGTTTTTGAGGATTGTAAGAGCTTGAACATGTGATTCAAATATGTAAACATGTTTAGAGCAATATTTGGTGTTTTCTTAACTCATTTATACTTTATAATCCACTCTTGATTTGATACAATTAGGGTATGATGTTTAAGTTACATATGATATTTTCTTTGATTCAAATGAGTGGTTGTTCTATCTTTTTGGCTAAAATGAGGCTAGTAAATGATATAAATAAATGTTTATGCATGATTATGGGCTATCCTTTGTTTGATTGAAGTGCTTAAAGCTTATTCTACTTTGATCACTTGGAATAAATTAAGAAAAAAATTTAGGATCTATGAAATTTACATAAGTTGTTGGAAAATTCATTAAACAACATGGTTTAAATCAATGCTTAACCAAATTTTGATTAATCATTATGGTTTTAATATAGAAATAATAAATTTTTAGGTTAAACTTTTTGAACTTTAAGCCTATTACCTAAAATCGATGAATGATCAAAGTTCAATTTAGGAAAAATAGAGACAAGTCATTGTCTTAACCATGACATTATCTGGAATTAATGAAGATACCCTAGGTCGAGTCTCACAACCTTTAATTAACTCATTTAGATCATTGAAAGCTCAAGCTTTAGCTAAATCAATCCATTTAGTCAATCCTTAAATACACTTTTAGTCTTCTTGCATAACTTGGAATCCTTGAGTTAACTTGGAAATTTTAGTTAGTTAATTCACTTAATTTGGAATCTCTAGATAGTTGTAATCTGAGTGACCTTTTACTTGCAATTTAACTTCTCTTAAGAATGATAATTCAAATTTAAAGATACTCTACTTTATTACTTGTTGACTGGTATACTTTCTGAATAGTTGGCCTTAAATTGTTTAAAGAATTTTGAGTACTTAAATATGATAATTGTGATAACTTAGACCAATTAGACCAAGCCAACACACACTTTAATTATTCATTTAGAAAAGAGAGGTTAGATAAATATAAACCACCATTTTTAATGGAAATGACTCTCAGAATGGAGAATTAGAATGAAATTCTTCTTTATGGGGCAAGATTTAGATTTGTAGGAAATTGTTAAAAATAGTCCTTGTGTTTTCACAAATAATTTAGAAGTTTTTTCTTTGAATAAAAGGTCACGTATTTGTTATTTAATAGTTTCCTAATTGATAAGGTTGCTATGTTTATTTTGGCTAATGAAAATTGGTATAGGTTGGAGCATATTTATGTAGGTGGTAATGAGGCTAATGAAGTTGATAATGAGGAAAAATAAGAGGAATAAATCCGTATGTGTTTGAAAACAAAGGAGGAAGATGCTTTATATTCATTAAATTCTTAAAATGGAGACAATAGGTACCTGCTAGCTTAAACTCAATTGATTATGATGATTTGTTATGTGATGAATTCATTAAATACCTTAGAATTGTGAACTTGAAAAGGAAGGAACTTTTCTTCGAAATATAAGGATACTTTGAAGTTATTAAATATATATAGGCTAAAAAAAATAAGAAATTGATAAATGAAATTGATAGGTTAAAGAATAAGATGCGTGACATGTTAGATTCTAGGAATGTAGATAATGTTGCTAAGAAATGATGATGATAGAGAAAAGTTGTTAAATGAAAATGTGTGTTTGAAAAAGGAAGTAAATACCCTTAAAGAATCTTTGTGAAAATTCATAAAGGGAAAATAAAAACTAGATTGCATGCTTAGAGTCTAAAAGATTTCCAATGCTATTTAAGGTTTAGAATTCATTCGTGGAAATATTTTAATAAAGTAAAAACCATTTTTGTAAAAGGAAAAATTTTTGGAAGATAAAGGACATGCTCATAAGTCTTCACTTGATAACATTGCATCATCATCTAGACAAAATTTTGGGAAGAGTCACCATGCATTCATGTATGCATTTAGGACTAAAGTTAGAAAGAATGTACATCAAGTTAGAAATAGGCATAACTACCATATAATTGTATAACCATCTCATGATGCATTTAAGCTTCAAAAGGCAAAGAGGTCCTACACGTTTTCAAGGTCCATATAGGCATGATAACAATGTTAGGAACATTTTTTATTCATGTCCTAGGAGGCATTTTCATCAAGAACATAATAGGTGCAATATTAAGACACATATTAGACAATTTAGACCAACCCCCTCACATGGTCTTCACATGCTTTTACAATCATTTAGAAACATGTTTGATTCATATTCTATGCTTAAATTTCATTAAGGAAAAACATTTAAATATAGAAGACCTAAAAGAGCATTTTGAACTCATGTTAAGCATAATGACATGTCTCATTCTCATATCCTCATATGCATGAATAAAATATGATAGCTCTGAATTCATATATATTTTAGGCATAATTTGGTACTAATTTAAGTGAATTTTGAATGAATCCATATGATTCTTGTGTATAATAAGTTAGATGTTGTGAATGAGATGTTAATTAGATGTTTCTTATTTGTTATCACATTTTATAGGGCTTTTAAGAGTAAAAGAGACATAGAAGCAATTTGGCGAGTAAGTACATTATATGAGGAAGGTCCATATCAAGATTCATAATCATCATATGAGCATGGAATAAGTTAAGAGAAAAATAAATCAAAGGAGGCTGAAGCTAGAAGACTCAAGGGTAAGGTCATACCCATAACCCTACTTATAAAATCCTTGTAGAAGATCTCACGGCTAAACTCATGGTCACCTGACATGCTCACCCACATAAATAACCCTCCTACATCTATTTTAAGGAACTCTCTTTCCTCCAAACCCTTCATTTATCCACCAAAGAAGGAGAACCAAACCTTAAGCTATCTCTAAAACGGATTTTGCACAATTTTGATGAAGAAGAATGATCCAAACATAAGAATTTAAGGATCAAGACTAGGAATTCACATCAATAACCATCAAGGAGTCAAGGATTAAGATTAATTCATTATGAGCTTTTCTTTGTCCTTATTTTTATTGATTTTTTTCTTTTAAATTATACAATGTTTAAGAACTACTATATTAATATGATTTGGATTTTTATGAACTTTAGGATGTAGTATTCTTTTTATTCTTGATTTAACTCTTAATTTCTAGATTTTATGTTGGAATTGTTTATGGGTTTTAATGACATTGTTATTCGATTATTATGCAAATGTGAAAGTTAATTTCAATGCTTTGATTTGTGTATGATTAATTAAGAAATTATTGTATGCTTTAGTCATTCCATAAAAAATGCATCTTGTATAGAGTCCTAAAAATAGGTTTACATAAGATATCCAGATTAGGTGTGAGCTTAACTAAAATAACAAGTTTCAAAAAGTAAAGTAACGCATTCAATTAATAGGTTGGTATATAGAGCACTTTCACCTAATCTATGAAATTTGAATATGATTACATAACTCAAAAGAGGGTGTAATTTACCATAGGGAAACTACAGTCTAATAAATTTAGAAAATGAGTTAAAGACATTAATTACCTGAATCCTAGCTTCATCACTAAATGTTACCTTTTGTGAGTTTGATTAAGCAATTTACCTTAATTGTTCATTTATTTTCATTATTAAACCAATCAATCACTTTTCACTTTCCTAAGCTAGGTAATTTAGGTAAAGGTTCACTAAAAATAGTAGTCCCTATAGATTTGATCCTATATTCACCTAAACTATATTAAATTGATAGATACACTGACCTATTTGTGTTTGATGGTATTTTTAGTGTGTTTATTGGCTAATTTTGATTAAAACATATTTACGACTACAAGCACATCATAATCCTAAGAAAGATCTTTTTAATTAAAGAAATAAAAATTTTAGGTGAAGTGACATGTTTAGTGCACATAACCTATACATGCATAAGTTAAATGATAGGAGAAATGTATTTGAGCATAAGATCATAGGTTTCATCATGCACATATTACATGTTACTTTTTTAGTCATTTTGGTCATATAAAAACTTCTTGTTTTGTTGAACATAGGATGTTTAAAAAGCCTTTACAAATATGGGTTGAAAAAGGTATAAAGGCTAACCCTCATGGACCTAAGGTTATATGCAAACCTAGAACACACTAGCTTCTTTGTTTTGTTGATCAACATTAATTATTATTAAATTAGTGTCAAGTAAGAAAGGAAAAAAAGAGGTATCTCTAACAACTTTATGATAAATGGAAAAAATCACCAAGAAACCTCACATGAGTCAACAAGTAATATTGTTAATCCAAGTGAAGAGTAGAGAATATGATATCAAATGGTTTTGCCAAAAGGAGGTACTTCTATGTTTTTATTTGATAATGTTTGGCTTGCATATATTTAGGGACATATACTTGAATTAAGTATGTTGGCTTACAAGTTTTAGGTATAAACATATGTTACATGCATCTAGGGATAGACTTTGTGTTATTGTCATAACATGAATATCTTTGGAGTAGAAATTTTTATTTTCTTGCATCAAAGATTTTTTAATTTGATGCATTGTAAGTATTGACCTTGACATGTATGTTTTGGGTAGAAAGAATCTTCACATGAGTTTAAGAGAGTGTCATTTACAATTGGTATTAGGTTCATTAATAATTAGTATTAGAGCCTTTTTTTATTTTTCAAATTGATGCATTGCATATATAAGATAAAACCATTATTTGAAATTCGCATATTTTTTGAAATTCCCTTTTTCATAAGTAATTTCCCGTCATGTGACTAAATATTTTGGAATGCATAAATTAAGGGGGAGTACACCTTTTTGACATATTTCAATTGTTTTAATGTGGTTTTAGAAACTTGGTGATATTAGTTATTTCATATAGGGAGATTTAAGTTTTTAATTATATTTATGCTTATGATTTTCTTGTATGGAATAATATGCAAAGTATGTGTTTTTATGTACTTTCCATGCATAATATGGCTATTGTGAGTAAGTTTTTGTTCTTGATGCATAACATGTTAAATATGTGCCCTTGACGCAAAATATGCTTGATATGAGTGCTTGTGTATTTTTTAACTTAAAAATTCATAAAATGTGATTTTGAAGCCAAATATGCACAATATAAATAAACATGTGTTTTTTATCCATATCTGCATAATGTAGGTAAAAACCTGCACTTGTGCACTTTTAAAGAATAAAGATACGCAACATATTTTTTGTGATGCATTTTGTGTTTTTGAACCCTTTTCATGCTTAGTTGACTGGTAATGTATAAATGCACATTTAGGGAGAGTAGAACTATTTAGAATGCATGAATTAAAAGAGAGAAATATCCAAGAAGAGAGATTATTTTTTAAAATATTTTTACTTATTTACGAAAGATTTTGAACTCATAACAAGTGATTTTTATGTGAAAATTTTAATTAAAAAGGTTTTATCTATAGTAAGATTTTTTTTAGAGTATCTATTGTTATGTGAATTTTTCAATAGAAAATGGTTTTTATTAATAATTGATATCAAGTTTAATTTTGGTTTGAACTTGATCAACAATTGGTAAATTTTCAACTCTTTTGAGCATTACCAAAAATAATTAAAAAAGGGAGTATGATTTCTTAATAATGATAAAACATGTAATATTAAAGACACATAAAATGCAAAACACATGTATGCAAAACATTTCATTTATAATGCTCCATGCATTATGACATGATATAACTCTTCCCCTTTTTACTTACAACTCATATCTCTCCTTAACATCACAGAACTCTCTCCTCCTTTTTGACATCATCAAAGAGATACTAATTAATTTAAAAGAGTTGAAAACAAAACAAACCAATTGTAAAGAATCATTTGTTATAAAACATACCAACTGCAAAAAAAGAAATCATTACTCTTACCAACTATAAATAAAAATCATCCCCCTTGTTAAATTATTTTTGGTAATGTTTAAAAAGAGTTGAAATTTTACCAAATGCTTTTTCAACTCTTTTATAATAATTAGTATCTTTTTTATGACGACAAAAAGAGGGAAAGAGTTGTGTGATATTAAGAAAAGATATGAGTTTTATGTTAAAAGGGGGAGAGTAATATTATTTCATAATGTATGACGCATTATAGATTAAAATTTTTCATATATGTGTTTCACATTTTATGTGTTGTTAATATCACATGTTTTCTCATCAAAAAAAAGGAGAAGATTTTTTAACTAAGGGAGGTTCTAATTATTGGTTTTAATTATTACAAAACATAATTGTTACTAATATTTTAGTTTTGTTATGTTAGAAACTTAAGTAAATGCAAATTGAGTAAAATCATTCATGTGGAGCCCAAAGAGTACATCTTTTTCGTAAATAATATTGATGGTGCAAGCATTGATAAAGATCAAGAATGAAAGAAAAATTTCATGAAGATCAACGTTGAATAGTTTTAGGATTGTGTTTTGGTATGTAAACTTGTCTTAATTTTTATCAATATTTAAAGGGCTCACTTTTGTATGAACATTTGCTTCTATGGTGCATCTAGAACCTTAGCCAAGTTTTATAGTTTAATTTTTGGTTTATGGTATTTGAATAATAATAATTAGTTTAGAATGCCACGTTAGTATAAAGTTTCATAATCAAGAGGAATTTGTATGAATTGGTTTCAAAGAAATCCTTTAAAATATTATTTAATTTTTTAATGTGCTTGGAAGTTTGAGTCAAGTTTATGTGTCAAACATTATTTTGAAAAATTTAAGAAAACTTTAAAATGGCTTATGAAGCTTTGAAAAGTTTTCAAATGATTAAATTTCCATATCCAAGGCATATTTTGTGTTTTAAGTTTCATTGAGATGAATTCTTATCTAAAATCATTTAAGTAGTGAATTAGAACTTGCATGGATTGATTTTTTGATGAAAAGAATGTTTTGAATTGTTTAAGAAAGTTTAGTAACTTTTGAAAGAGTTATAAAAATGTTTAGAATGAAAATTTTCAATAACCAAGGCAAAGTTTGTATTTGAACCAACTAAAATATTTTGGCAATTTAAAAAGCCTTAAAAATGATTTTAAAACTTGTGTGAAATATTTTTAGACTGAAAGAAAATGTAATGGTCTATTTATGAAAAGTCAAGAATTAGTTTAAGTTAAAAGTTTGCAAAAGTGTTTAATTTTTCATAAAACAAAGCACAATTTGGTTTTAATCTTAATTATGATGTCTTATGGTTTACAAATATTTTGGGGAATTTTTGAACATTTTTGGAAGATGTTTAAATCAATATGAAGTTGATTTGAATTGGCTTTAGATGGATTTTATGTGTTGTAGAATTCTGGAAATGCTTTTGTAGGTGTATTTTTCAATCAATATCTTTATAGGTTGATTAATGTGCCTTGTAAGCACCAATCAGTTGACCAGTAGGTAGACCAATCAATAGGTGCATGTTATAGGTTGATCAGTCCGTGTGATTCAGATGTAACAACTAGTTTTTACTAAGCTTAGGGAGGTTTTAATAATGTGTTTTGATGATGACAAAACATTTTTTATCATTGATGTGTTAGTTTTAATGTGATTAAAATATATATTCATGTGAATCATGTAATGGCATATGTTGGAGTCTAAGGTAGAATAGCTTTTGTGAAAAAAATGAAGAATGGAACAATTATTGAAGTATTAAAGTGATGATCAAGAGAAGAAGACCAAGATTGAATAGGTTTAGGAATGTGTCATTATTGTAAGTTTCATTGATCCTAACCAATGCTTGGAAAGGGCTCACATTTACATGAATATTTGCACATAGTTTTTAAATAGATGTTTTAGTGTTCAATTGAATTTGATTATGATGTTGACATGTTAGGAATTGGTTTAGAAATTTACATGAGTATAAAATTGCATATTTAAGAGGTAATATGATAATTTGTGTTAAAGTATGCCTCTTGATGAATTTAAGTTTTTTGAAATATTGTTCATATGTATTTGGATTTGTTTAAGTCAAGATTACATATGAATTTTGGTTTTTCAAATATTTATAAATTGGCTTAGAGTTGGTTTTTTCAAAGCTTTATTAAATTTTCCATAAACCAAGACATGTTGTATTTTGATTCCTAATTTATATGTCTTGGTATCAAATCTTAGTCATGGAATGAATTAAATCATGTTGAAGTCATATTAGATGTTAGAAAAATATTTGAAGAATTTTGAAATTGGTTTGCATCATTTTTATGCATTTTTTGGTTAACGATAAGTCATAATAGTTGTTACATTTGATGAATAGTGCCATTGTAGTTTGGTGACTATAATGATGGTTGGCCATGAAAAATAATGACGCCATTGATAAGCCCAAAAACCATCGTTAATGTCTAACGACTAGTTTTTACTTTCAGTCTTAAACCAATTTTTACACACCAATAGCTAGTTTTCTTAACTAATGACCCCATAAGAGTTCTAACTCTAAAATAAGAGTTCTGAGTCATTTATTACAACTTTTATGCCACTCTAAACAAGATTTTACCCTTAAAAGTGATATTACTCAAAGTTTTATGAGTTTTTGAGCTGTCTTAATTTGATCTATTTCTTTCGTCTTTAAAACTAGTTTTTATTGCATTAATTGGTTTAGTTCTAATTTTTCTAGTTTCTCGAAAGTTTGATGTACTGATTTTGTCATTCTAGAAGGGTTATAAATGTTGTTTTTTGGATGTCTTTAAAACACCATCATATGGACAATTTTTGAGTTGTTTTTTATTTGATCCTTCTATTTTATTTTCTAATTTCATATTTGTTGTTAAAAATATTTTCCATTGATAGATTAAGGTTCTAATAGGTTTTTTATGTTGAGTATGTACATTTAGGCGAATCAGAATTGTTTAAATATAAGTTGGAACTTAAATACTACAACTTTTGACATCTTGCATTTTATTTTGTTTAATATGATTATTTGATGCCTTAATTTCATTTTATTGCATCAATTAATTAATTTATGGTCTATTGAACTTCTTGACAACTTGTCATAATTTTTATTGATCTTCAAAAGTTTCATAATTGTTTTTATTGAGTTAGATTCATTGATACACTATTAAAGGTATGGTTAGCTACTTATTTTGGGAAATTTAATTGTGATAATTGTTGATATGGTTAAAGGTTTCTCTTTATTGTTAAAATAAAGTTAATAGGTTTCTCTTTACCTATGATAAAAAAAAGATTTTAGTTACTTTGATTATTGAATATGGACTTGTTTTGATTTATGCTAGGTATGAGCATTAGGGAATGTATAAAGTATAAATGTTGCATTAATTTCATTTGAGCCCTTTTCTTACATTAACTTTGATCAAGCATTAGTTAAGTTGTGTTTTCATGAGTTAAGCATAAAAGAGTCATATTTGGGGGCTATCTTTGTTGGCTTAAATTGTGAATGATCAATTTTGTCTAAAGGATTATTCTTCACACATTAAAAGTAAGATTGTAACAGTTCCTCCTCACCTATTTGGAAAGAAGATTATGCTAGGTTAGTCTTCACCCTTAAGTAAGATTTGTAAAGGCTCTTCTTCATCTGGAAAGAAAGATTCTAAAGGTTGCTCTTAAGGTGTAAGAGTTACTCTTCACCCTAAGGAGGATTAGTATAGTTGAAACTTCTAACAAGTAGTTGGAGAGTGGATTATGCAATTCTTGGAGATTACTAAACCACTATAAGTTCTTGTGTTCTCTTTTTTCCTTGTCTCTTTACTTTTTTTCAACTTTGTGCTTTGTTTTTAATTGATTGAATTTGATTAATTTGGCATAAACATTAACATGCCATCTAGGTTGAATTTTGTTTAGTGGTGACATATAGTTGAGATTAGTTTAAGTGGTTTAGTTTCTTTAGTTTAGCAAGAAAAATTTAAGTTTAGCAAGAAAAATTTAAACTCCCAATTCACTTCCTCTCTTAGATGTCATAGGGCTTTCAATTGGTATCAGAGCATAAGTCTCACATTTTACATAATTTCTAACAAAATTAGTGAGAAAACATACATTATAGCACATTTCATGATTCATTTAGTCAAAATGCTTTAGATATTCATAAACCACCTTTCTTTACTAAAAATGATTTTTTTAATGGAAAATAATGATGAAGTTATTTATGATGGGCCAAGATTTTTATTGATGGGATTTTGTTAAATATGGTCATGATGGTCTTGAAAATGAAGATAAAGTTGCTTATTTAAATTTAAAAAATCCATGCATATCCTACATGACGCATTACATAGGAGTATACTTGATAAAGTATCCATGTTTGTTTTAGCTAATGATTTTTTTTTGTAGGTTAGAATAAATTTTTTTAGGTGGAAATGATATGGAAGAGGGCAAAAAAGAAGTGAATGAAGTGATGGAAGCCAAAGAAGAACCAATGGAAGCCGAAGAAGAAACAAGTTCTTAAATATATCCTTAGAGGCTTTGATGGAAGAAACTCCATCATCATCAATTATTCAAAAGGAAAATAATGAGGTACCTTCTACTTATTTCTCTCAATCTATTTAAAATGATGTGGATAATGATGAAATTTCATAAGATGATTTGGTTGAGTACTTGAAACTTGCTAGGTGAAAAGGAAGAAGATTTCTTCCAAGTATAAGGTTGTTATAAAGAAGTTAAATAATTATGTGATTGAAAATGATAGATTGGTTAGCGTGAATAATTGTTTGAAAAAGGAATTCGATGAATGCATGCGTGAAATGAAAAGTTGAAAAAGGAAATGCATGATATATTAGATGATAGGAATCCATGCACATTAAAATTTGATAGGTTGAAAAATGAGATGAATGCCCTATTAAATACTAAAAATGTGATTGTTGAAGTGCATAACGAACAAGATTTGATGCATGAAAATGCAACGTTGAAGAAGGAAATCAATGACCTTAAAGAATCTTTGTTTAAATATATAAAAGGAAAAGAAAATTTAGATTTCATTTTAGGATCTCAAAAGGCTTCCTATGATAAAAAATGTTTAGGATTTATTGATGGAAGTGATTCCAAGGATACAAAAACCGTTTTTGTAATTGGTAAGAACTTGGAAGATGAGATTGTCCCTAACCTTCATTATAAAACATTACATCTTCATCAAAATGACATTTTAGGAAAGGTAATCATGCATTCGTGTATGTTTTTAAGACAAAAGTTAGAAAGGATTGGCATGTAGCCAAAAATAAGCATAACTTCTTTAAAAATGCAAATTCTCAAAACAATACATTTAGACCTCAACTTAGGCAATATGGTTCTTTACATTCCCATACTCATAGTAAGCATGCTCAAAAGTTTATAGGCATGTTTCAATCACATACTAGGTTCCATTTTCATCAAGATAGGACTTTTATAGATAGGAAACCTAAAAATGCATATAGGCATAATATTAAGCTTTATTTTAGGCATAATGGCATGATACATGGCTATAATCCCTATATAAATGTACATTCATCACAAAACATGTCTAATGGTTATTCTGGGTCATTTCCATTCAAGAAAAGCATATAGCAGTAGAAGAACTAGAAATAGATTTAGATCTTATGATAGGCATAATGGTATAATTCATTTTAAAATTCCTCAAATGCATGGATATAATCCTAGAAACACTTGTCATATACATTCAAGGACATACCATTATCCTAGGATAGGTTACCTTGATAGGAGAAATGCATTTTGGTATAACAATGTGAAGACACATTCTCATTTTTTATGATGTCCCGTATATTTTTAATTTTATGGTAAAGTTTGGCATTATACATTTTTTTCTTTTTATTAAACATAGAATGTTTAGTAAACCTTTACAAATGTGGTAGAGAAATGCATAAAAGTTAACCCCTAAGAACCCAAGTTAATGTGAGTACCTAGAATTCATTAGTTATTTGCCTTGGTGCAAAATTGTTGTCAAACATAGAAGCAAAAAGAATTGGTATCTCTGACATTTTTGTATAAAATTGAAAAGATCACCCAAAACCCTCACATGAGCTTACTGAAACAAAATTTTTAAACTGAGTCAGGAGTAAAGATTTGGTATCAAGAGGTTATGCAAATGTAGGTACTCTTATTGTTGAACCAAGGGGGTTCTAATCATGTATTTTGATGATAATAAAACATTATTATTACTAATGTTTAAGTTTTGATGTGCAATTAAAATAAGTAAATGTTTAAAGTGCAAGAACATATTTATGGAGCTAAGGTAGAAGAACTCAATCAATAGATGATCAAGGATCAAAGGATTGAAGATCAAGAGAATGAAGAAAAAAGTTAGATAGGCTTAGGAAAGGGTCTTAAGTTTTAAGTCTTCTTGATCTTAATCAATGCTTGAAAAGGGCTCTCACATTTGCATAGAGGCATATAGGAGTTGAAATATAGTTTTAGTGATTAATTAAATTAAATTATATCATTGACAAATGGGAATTGAATTAGGTTTGCATATAGGCTAATTTTTGATTTGTTTATGCAACATGAATTGTTTTAATGTGTTTAAGGTTAATTGAATTATTACTTGAACTTATTTATA
>JAOXYD010068836.1:0-12714 GCA_028565735.1 Pinacopodium congolense | reverse complement strand
GTGGCCAATCAAGAATGTGTTTTGTTTTAAGAATATATGTTTGAGTTGTATGTAATAATATGAGACATGATGTATTTTGTTAAAAGATTATAAATATTGTACTACATAGTGTATTTGAACTTAAGATATCTACTGTTTTGTTTAAGGGTTTGTAATGTAATAACTTTAATTCGGGATCATGTTTTAATAAAAACATGTATTCGAATAAATTCAATGTGTTGGTTAAATTCTATCTAAATTTTAATATGTATGAAAAAGTAATGATTGGTTGTTTGAATTCTAGCAATGCTTTGTATTGTTTTGACATGTTTAAGTCTTATCTTAGGTAACATCCGCAGTGGGTGTTACATTGTTTAGTATTAGAGCATAGTTTAGGAGATTATGGTGTAATTAGCACTTAACTATTGCTTATATTTGGATATAAGAATTGTGTTTTGACCTAATGCGGTTTGTCTCATGTTTTGGTTATAGAATTAAAGATGGAACGATCTCACGAAGCAATTGACGAGGTTGCTAAAAGTGATATTTCTGAGCAATCTTGTCCATCTATCTCTGGAACCTTTTAGGTCAATTAAGGGGAAGCTAAGGTGCCACCTCCTCCTTCAGCTTAGGAAGAGGCTTTGGTTAAGTTATCGCAGGACATGATGATGTTACTATACCGTATGATCGCACCAAAGGCCCCAATTGATTAGTTGCAAAAGTACGGAGATGAGGAATTTACTAGGACATCTTTGGAGGAATTTGAAAGAGCTAAGTTCTAGATAGAGAAATTGAAGAGTGTATTAGATGAAATCAATTGTCCACCAGATTATATAGTGCACTGTGCTCTCTCTCTCCTTTAAGGAGCAGCCTATAAGTGGTGGAAGTTCGTTATAAGAAATCCTCAGCTACTGATGCCTCCAACTTAGGATTTTTTTACCTAAGAGTTCAAAGCTAAGTATGTTATAGAGGCTTATAGAAAGGAGAAGTGGAATCAGTTTCTGAACCTGAAGCAGCGAAATCTGTCTATTGCTGAGTCCGACAAAGAATTTATTCAGCTCAACAAGTATACACCTGAACTAATACTTACTGAGGAGTTGCAATGTCACCAATTTGAGGATGGTTTGAATGATTCAATTAAGAAGTGTCTTACAACATTCACTTTACTGCAGCAAGTAAATTACCATCAACTAATGCAAGCTGCTATAAAAATAGAGAGGAAATAGACAATTAGGAGAGAAAGGGGTCAGCGAAGGGGCTTTGCCAGAGGAGGCCAGTTCTCGAGCAAGCAAAGTCGTGAAGGTGTTTCCTCTGCACCTAAATTTACCCAAAGATTTGTAGCTCGAGGAAGGCGACAAAACTTTCCTTCATCGACTGTTGTTGGTAGGGGTTCTTCTATGAGTCGAGGTTCTAATGTTCCTAAGTGTCCTTATTGCTCTGGACTGTCATTATAAATAAGCACAATTACACAAACGATCATCAACAATTGGGAGATCATTAATCAAAAGGAATAAGAATGACATCACATTTTTTTCAAAGTAAAACTATTTCATTGTTAGTGTACAGACAAGTATATAGGTGTGTCAAACATTTAGGAAGACTGTTACCTTGACAATGAGTTAAAAATCCGATGATAGTGGATAACGGTTTCTCGTTCTTCATTTTTTAGGTAGACTTCAGACGACTGAACATTTATGCTGGTCAAACAGTTGTTTCCATGAATGTCTGGCACATATAAACCAGATATACAGTTGGATGTACATGATTCTGGAATTTCTGGATGATTATGGTATTAGTTACTAGTGCCATTGTGTCTATCTGTGACGTAGCATCTATTGGTATGTCTCATAATGGAGCAATTCTGTAGGTAATAATAGAAAATTAAATGTTAATATTATCATATCGTCTTATCCATTCAATGGCAGAGCATTCTTTGAATATTTTGCATCAATTGGGAAACTAATTGCAACCCCTAAACTCAATTGTATTTTTCCCGTGCATAGTTTTCCTTTGGACTGTTTACCTAACGTAGATTCCATTAAGGTGCTTATCATGGTCAACGTCACAACTCCATCTTGTACTCTTGAATCTTCGACTCCGAGTGACATTGAATCCTTCTGGATTTCACCTTCAACACCATTCTTCTACTGAGTGGGCCATAGTTTTCCTTGCGATCTTGGTGGGACGTAACAAAGACTGTAGCATACAGTACTCATTAGAACTTGTAACAATTTGTGACTCAATTGCATCTTAATGCAATTAATGTGGTCTCTTCACGGCCCCTTGCACCTCATTATATGCTGACAAAAAACTATGTAGGCCTTAAGGAATAGTCAAAATGTTTTTAGGAACAACACATAAACCAAAAAACTCGTCTGTAGCGTCAACAATTATATGGGTATCGTGAACAACAACTTCGTTTTTTAGGCAGTTGTTTTGACGAATGTGGTCATAGGCGCATGACAATGACTAGTCATGTTGCGTCAAGTTCATACCACATCCAGATAAACATACCTCATCATGGTGGATTTTAATTGACATTTATGTTCCCTCTCAGACATATAGTTACTATAATCAACGTTAAACTACATAATCTTTTAAATATGTGTTTAAATTTGTTTCTAATTATAAGAAATAAACTGACCACCATAGGATCGTAGGCTTACCATGTTAAAACTACTTTTAGGGTACTGAGGTGTATTCTTCCTCATACTTTCCTAGCATTCATCCCGTGTATTTGGATGTAATTAAGATCCCATGTCTGACTAACCACAAATAGAGATTAGTATTGGTGGAAAATATACTAATTCCAATGATTTACGTTCAAGTGTTTAAGCATCGAATTGGCTAACTATATAATAGTGCAATTAATCATTGTTAATATAACTTGAGTTTCCCAAATACGTCGTCCGGCAATCAATCTGATTCCACGAATCCCTGAATACACTAGGTTCCTATGCTGTAATCCATGCTAACACATCCCATTTAGAAGGGCGTTCAAAATGAAGTCTATCAACATTAAAAAAACCTACACATAACCAACATTATTATATACACCAACTGACCTACAACACCAATATCAAAGCCATAACAAAGTACAATGTATCAAACATACTAATTCATACTACCAGAAATGTTATACATCCTCCTATTGATGCGTTCTAGTTGCCTGGTTGAACTGCTTCTTGAAATTTTTGAATGCTTCGACATAAATATTGGAAGATGAATTGGCCCCATGCCAATTCATCACATTGGTTGACGTTCGCGACACATGCCAGTAAATTGGGAGGTATTCCCATTATTTGTTCTAGGTATAAAAACACATGTTTACTTTGATGGTTTCATACTACATGTGATGAAGCGGGGAGGGGGGAGAATTTATCCCATGACAATGTACTCCATTCTTAGGTTACTAATTGTAAAAGGCTTTGGGTTAATACCTTAACATAAATAGATGGATAGCTAGAGTCCAAACTTCTTCACATACTAATTCTTATATACTCCATATGTTTCCCTGATGATGTTACACCATTATAGCTAAGCTTCATTTTGAGCATACATTGCAATGGGGTGCTCTTATTGCCAGGAATACACCACTGAAAGTGATCCATTGCATCAGAGTTATCTGTTGGTGTTAGATTCAATGTAATTATTGAAATATAGTTAAAGTCATGAAGTGCAAACAATTGAGTATCTAACAACCTATCACGTGACTATGGTGATGGATTTAAACAACATAGTTCCCAATAAATGGCCTTACGAAATGACCTAAAACTACCGATAACACTTTTTAGATTACCGAATCAATGCAAACCCACACATCATTGATGTTCCCCTTCCTCGAGCTTTTTTTAGACCAATTACATGACATGACCATTACGTAGGAAAAGGGAAATACTTACTACTGACAGTAATGGAAGAGGATAATTGAAGCGTGCATTGTTATTATTAAACTAGGGGAATTGCGGGCCCTTTTCATCTTCCGATATTTCAACCTTGGATAAATAGTTGGCAAGAGTTTATGAAACTGGAAATTACTTCCACACACGCTGCAACGTCTCCTCTTATTCCATGTCAGGCACTTACGGCGACTTTAGCCTCATCTTCCATAATTATGACTGTGTTTCTACTTTAATGCTTTAGACTACTACATGCCAACTTATGTTCCTTTGAGACATCACCTCCTCTCAACACTATAGATGGGGCGAACTATCAATCACGGGGGTTTAAGTGCGATATACATATACTCTAGTGTCAACGTTAACATATTTCCTTTTATGTTATTACGTGTAGGCATATATGGCATCATCACTTGTAAGTCAACGAGGTAATTTCCATCTGTCGTGTCATCATGTGCTACTGTAGAGTACCTGCAAAGTTGACGGTTTCCTAGTCTCTAAACAATTTAAGGAGATTTTATAAATGTGCAAACTTTGGGATTAACTATCAATAATCCTTTGTTTACTATAATGAATGAAATGAAAATTAATTTTCATATAAAAAACACACAAACTTACCGACTTAATTAATTTCTAGACGAAAGGACATTGCAACGACTTCCGGTGGGTGGATGATGAGTTCACCGTTCATAGCGTTGAAGTGATTATCCACACCTTGAAAAATGGATATGTAGAACTAGTGGTTTTGGCAGAAGAAGCCTAGAATGTCCAAGTTCTCGAAGGGCAAGCTGTTAATAGATTACAAGTTTCGGTCTCTTTGGTCGTGATTACTTTCCTATTAGGGTTTATGATACACGACAAGGTCTGTTAATTTTAATTTTCTTCCCAAACCTTCGTATTTACTTCACCATATTCAAGTCATGTGGACAAACTGTCATCATACGTTCGGCATATTTATTTATTTATTTTTTTGGTGATCTCAATCAAGTACCATCCATGCCCATCTCAAACTCATATTTGAAATGGAAGGAGAGTGTTTTATGCTACAGGGTATGTTGTCTAGCCATGCTATTTTCACACCTCGAACTATCCCAATATTGCTACATTTCAATGTTTGTCCACACATTCTTACAGAAGTGAAGCAACCTTAATAACAAGCAAGATTTTCTATATATATGTGCAAATAAAAATCTGATTGCAAGAATGTGTGGACTTTATAATACTATCCAATTGGGTTATGATGTTCAACAAATAATTGATATCTGTTCTCGAATTGAGAGTATTCCCAATGTTATGTGATCATATCGAATTGTAAACCATACAACATAGCAAGTTGTTGTCGTGTTGGTGCAACATGACATAAGGAGACGAAAATGTTATACCTTAAAGTTTTTGCGTAGCCCGACGTTATCCTCCATCTCATCCATAAACCTTAGACAGTTGAAAATGATATACATATTTTTCCCAATAATTTGGGCCAATTGATCTCAAACGAATAACTGGGTTTTGTTGTTCGAATCTATGGTGCATTATGGTCACTGAGTATATACTACGTTTTAGCTTCCAAGGGTATAGACATTTCGCATTCACAATGGAATAGAACAACGAGGTTCGGGCGTAGAATATGTTAGACCATCAGAACCAATAGCTTTAAATGATTTCACATTAATCCAAAATTATATAAATTATAATAATCATCAGTTTTCAATTAGGAAGATTAGCTTGTACATGGGGTCTATGGAATCTCCATAACAATCATCAAATGCCAAAAAACGAGTGTAGATGATGTTGAACTTCAACAAAGTGAGCTTGCAAACATTCGATTTTGGATTATTACTGTTATCTTCCAATAGCATCTACCCGAGATATGGTAGGGGTGATCATCCCACAATGCAAAGTAGATAACATGACACACATAATTTTACCCTAGGTTGCATTAGTTGATGCATGGATACATTCATACACGTTATAAGTCAACTAATTACATGCCTAGTGACACTCAAACCATTGTTGATTAAAATTTGTGCCATTGTGACGCCTTTTATCAATCACTAGAAAAACAAGGTAATCCGCTACTGCATTTTCCACCAATATCTAGACAAGCAAAGCATACATCAAATATAACTTACACATAGGGTACTAACTTATAGCATTACCAAAACACATTACATATATCATAATGGGGAACCATGTCATAGTTCGTATGTGAACCATGTGAAAATATGACATATTTTCCCTTCATGCACCGCTAACAGATGGGTAGATAAAGACCAGTTGTATGGTGCTAAACACAACCCGTTAGGCAAATCACTACTCCAAAACAACCCATTGACCGAACATGTAACATATATGTGTAACTACATCACACAACCATCAATATCACCAGTGTTAACCACGAGACTGTTACACGAGGACATTGAAAACGTGACAAACTTAACCACACCAACCATGAACCTATAAGAGTTAAATGTCTCCATGAACTCGATCATTATTTCCTCATTGCACTGGATCATGTCCTTTAATAGCTTTGTCCACTTGGACTTCTTAATTGTGTTATTGGGACCATTTACAAACGAGTAAGTTTGTTTGTGTAGCTTCAAAACATGATTATCTTACTCGTCGTCATATATAACTACGATGTCGTACATTTTCACACTTTACTCTTCACATGAATCACCACTGGTGTCGACCGTACTAAGGCTAAGTGTTGACATGAATGTCGATTGATCTAATGCCCCTCCTAACTTCATAATCTGTTCATGTGTATACGATATTGTTCACCATTCAAAAGTAAAGTCAATGCAACTAATAAACATAAACGGGATGTTATAATTATTTAAGTTTATTATGGACGGACAGTTGCAGCCACACTTGAGATACTCAATCTTGAAGCAGAGGTCAAAGTTCATCTGCTTCTCCGTCTCGATCTTACGTGCCTGATTAAATATGTACTATTTGACGTTGGGGTCAATAACATCTACCAGATTTATTCATTCAGAAGAGAGTTACATGTTCTCTATATTAGAGTTGAGATAATAATGGAATGATCAATTAATAAATTATATACCTCCAAGATTAAAACCAGGGAAGTGAATATCATTATGAAGAGAAGAAATGAAAACCGACATTGCTATGATTGATAGGTCCTCACGTATTAAACTTAATAAATAAGTGTTGTATTGCAAATGATCAACAAATCGTAAAGGGGAAGCTCATTTATAGGTGAAGTAAAGTTTGCATTGTTTTTAATTGATTATACACTTTTTTATTAAAATTGAAATTATTGTGTTGTTATGCATTTATTTTTTGAATGGACAAGCCCACAAATGGATCCAACTTCCAATTGTATTTTATACCTTATTTGTTCCAAATCAAAATATTTTTCTACAATACCCTACACACGACCTGACATAGGCTTCTCGTAGGATGAGCTAAAAAAATTTCCAAACAAAAAAATATGTAACATTGCATATTTTAATTTTCTTATTTTTCACGCACAAAGGTATCCAACAATATTTACTCGCAAGAGGACAAAACTATTGAATGAATAAATATGAACAAACCGGAAGACCAACTAGATCTTATTTTGATTCGAAGTCACTTCATTATTAAACCTTGGGATACAATTACCAAAGTGAAGTGGTTTTAGCTGTCATATAGGTGACTGCTGCTACATAAACGACGACTAGCACATTGCAATTGGTACATTTTTTTAATTCTATTTTGAATCTAGATACTGTTGACAATGGCACGAAGCTGCAGTGATTGGTCCTGCCAAAATGTAATTTTGAACCAAATCCCCCACTTATGGCTATGTATTAAAGAAGCCCAATCTGTAACAATGTTTTATGTCAATTGAAGTCATATCACTTGGTTATTTCAACCCATCGTCACATTCATAAGATAACCACTATATTCCTGCTTGTATTATGCCTTAACATTATACGATCTCTCGGGCATGCTACTAATGCAAGCCATTTAGGCACATTCAAATCATACATTACCGTTGTCGGGCTTGCATGATTGAATATAATACCTGGGCTTTTGAATCAATTTAATATATGTTATGGTCCATAAGAAGAAATGTTTTACTTTTAGTTTGCAAAGTAACCAACCTTTTGTGTGAATTTCGTGGTTTTAATGAACTTACACCAAATGTCAGCCTACCAAAGTTGGTGGCGTAGAACTTGATGGAGCTACTTCACGAAGACATATATTTGGTCAGTAGAAGTTGACCTTGATTAGCTTATTTTTGCATTTGAAGTGGTAGTGTGTGACATACAATGTGAACATAAATGCATGTTGAATATTACAAAGAACCCATGGCGACACTTCATAGTCCGAAAAATAGGTACGCAATGAGTTAAAAATTAGTGATTTTTTATATGGTTACTAGAGCATGGTCATATTGTGCACAATGAACACCTTCATGATAACACGTTGTTTTGGACCAAATATCATATCCCAACATTCCACACACGATTACATCGTTATTATCCAAGTATAGTATTTAGACTAGTGGCGTCGCTGATGACTTGTGATTGTTCCATTTTGAAAGATTCTTTTAATGTTTGGAATTAGTGATTCAAATGCCAGAATCTAGTAATGCTAGAGTCCAGCTCAACTCATGTGAATATCAAAAGTGGCATATAAATGTAGTCTACTTCAGATTCAAGGCCCAAGTAGGATCAACATATATTATTTGGGAAGAGGTATTTGAAGCATACAAGACATATGATCGGAGTAAAGGTTTTGCAGTTGGCATTCGCAGAGGGGAAAAAGATTTAGGCAAACAGAATATATGAATAGACGCTTTGTTTGCCACATGGGTCAACTTCACAAACCTAAAGGGATAAATGTTTTGAAACCAAGAGGATCAATTCGCATTGGTTGCCAGGCTAGGCTGGCGTGCCGGGATGAAAACGGCATCTAGGTTATAGTTAATTTATTATATCAGTATAAACATGCATTAAACACGAATGACACTTGCTTCATTCTACGACATCTCCAAATGCCCTCAGACATTCATAGGCGACTGGACTTTAAAGAGAGTTATGGATTAAGACCATGTGCCAATATAAGATCAATTGTTTCTGCATTCGGGGGTTACGACAACATCTCTTACCTCAGGAAAGATTGCCAGAAAGAATTAGATAAAATTAGGCATGGTAGAATATTGGGTGGAGATGCCAAATCAGTTTACAGAATGTTCATAAGATTGAAGACACAGGAACAACGTTTTTATTACTCTATTGATTATGATGAAAATGGGTGGTTTCGTAATGTGTTTTGGGCAAATGCTAGGAGCTGAGTAGTGTATAAGGAGTTTGATGACGTCATCACATTCGACACCACTTACTTGGTGAACAAGTATGATATGCCTTTCGCACTGTTTGTAGGAGTAAATCATCACGGCCAGTCTGTTTTGCTTTGTTGTGGGTTAATCATAGACAAAACAATAGATAGTTTCATTTGGCTCTTTCGAATGTGGATGACATGCATGGATGAAACCGAACCAAACGTAATCATAATAGACGAGTGTTTAAACATACGAAATGCAATATTAAATGTTTTTCCTAATGCTAGGAATAGACTTTGCCTTTGGCATATAATGAATTTGGTGACAGTAAGGCCTATAAACACTCAAGCTTTACTTCGCATCAATTGTTTTCGACTCCAAAATCCATCAAGACTTCGACGAAAAGTGGGTTGTGATGTTGGATACATTCAAATTGACATCTAATGTATGGCTAAAATCATTGTTTACTAGACATCATAACTGGGCATCTGCTTATGTTAAGAATAGTTTTTAAGCTAGCATGTATACAACTTAGAGAAGCAAAGGGATGAATGCTTTTTTCGATGAATATGTTCATGCCAAAACAGCGTTGATACAATTAGTTAAGCAATATAAGAAGGTAATTAAGGAGAAAAAAAATAGAGAAGGAAGCGGATTACTTGTCATCAGTTAACAACGTCCCTCTGGTCATAAGATTGAAGTTGAAAAGATCTTCCAAGCAGCTTACATAAATGCAATGTCCAAGAAGGTGCAAAGGGAAATTGTTAATGTAATATATTGTGACATTTTCAAAAGCGATCGAGGAAATAGAAACTACCATGTAAGAGAGCTTGCAACGGATCGCAATGGGATGGAGACATATGGTGTCCAAATCTCAAAGTTACCCATTGTTGCACAATGCGATTGCAAGTTGTTCCAACTCAAGGGAATAGTTTGTAGGCATATGTTCAAAGTCTTAATAGGGCTAACATCGACATCAGTTGTAAAATTCTTATTATTGAGAAGATGGAGGAAAGACATACCAAAACAACATTCTACAATAGTTGTTGGTCAAAATCAGGAAACGCAGGATGTAACTTTTCGACGCATCGCCGAGTTGGAGAAGGGTTTCTATGATGTCATCGCGTATGCAATAGGGACAACCCTAAAGTTTGACTCTTTGCAGAATATACTTATGAGAGAGAAAAGAACTTTAACATATGGTGTTGAAATGGAATGTGGCGAAGGGGACAATCAAGTGACCACAACACCTAGTGAAACAGGGATGCAAGATCCCAAAATAATGACTCGTCAGGGTCGCCCAAATTCGATGAGAATACATTCTCGAGTTGAAGAAAATATAATCACACATCGAGGAAGGGGGCAGTATATATACTATGCTATTGTAAACTATACTCAAAATATCTAACCAATGTGCACAAGGGTTTTGGGGTTTCTTTGACAAATTTGTGTGTTTTTTTCCCTATCCCATAAAATTAGCACTCCCATGTGTTGCGAATGATTTGCTTTCATTCTTACAGGAATGGATAATGATATTGAACCTTTGTTTTTATGCATTTCAAGGCTAACACCGCCAAGTCAACAGAATATAGACTAGACACATCCTCAGGACGATGGCAACCAGGCCTAAATTCATGCAGATGATAATATGTAATGCCAATTAGGTGTGTATTAACTCAGCCACTGCAATTTTCATACACTTTATCAAATTTGGTCATGACAGATGGCATAAACCAATTATTGTGGGATTGTAGGTTAAACAATATGTAGATGACGTGAACTTTGAATGATGATAGAAGCCCTCTTTTCCAGACTGACTTCGTGGCATCCATGCAATATCCTTCATGCATATTCTTCTATAATTTTAAGGTCATGCCATACATTTTTTGCCCAGTGGTTAAGGCATTACAACATGAATACAATGACTAACTTCATGGAATGGATGAAAATTGACATGAGCACATGAGTCCAAGTCATTGATTAAAAGGCAATCATAGCTTCTTCTAAATGTGCCACGCTAATTACATGGCATAACAATGAATGAGCTTCTTAACGTAATTAAAATGAATGTATGCAAACATTCAAACCATCAAACAATCCCCAATTAATGTAATGCATTCGACATATTCAATTCGTTGTCATTCGATACAAGGAAGACAAACGCTTTGGCTACACCCCATTAAATGCTACTACCATTAATGTTGACAGATGCCCAAATTTATTATGGACTAAAAACACCAATTTAAGACTGTGTCATTACTAATCCCCCTTAAAAAATTTACCCATTATCTCTCCTTCTATTTTTTACATTTGAAGACAATCCTTTATACATTTTCTTCTGCACATGTTTTGTCTACCATGATCATTTTCAACTGCCCTACATCATGTTGAGATGGTCGCAAAAACACAATCTGACTTATCTACCCCAACATTTAATTGTCCTCAATACCAATCATTTGACGAAAACCTCATAAACAAGAATATGTCACGCATTGATGGGCTTTTAGTCCCTCATCTCAACCTCATAGTGTCTCACAATCAAACTCTTGCTTGTGCTGCCTCTTCCAAGGAGACCATCCATTTGGATGTCTCTTATCTCCCCAAACTGCATGTCATGCTCACCACTCCATTTGGTTCCACCCTTATTCTAGCAATGGTGAGGCCCCACATCCTGTGGGCAGAATACCGTTGCTATCCTGTCAGACAATGAAGTCCTAAAAATCATATAGTATTTGAGAGTACTCCGAAGATAATGTTATTCAATATTTCCATCCTAGGGTAAAGGATGGTATGATCATCATCGAGTACCCTCCAGAAATTACACTTGCAAGAGTTGTAAAGCTCAAGCATTATTTGGTTGAGTTTTTCCTCAACTACCAACCATCTTCCAAAATGGTTCAACATAATGTATGTAGTTCTTGGAGTGTATCTGGACTGTTGGATGTACTCATGTCCAACAACGAGTTTTATCTATTCAAGTTTGATTCATATGAGGGAATGAATGAAGTTGTGGAAAAGGGTTCTTGGTACGTACAGGGGCAATATTTTTTTCTCAAGCCATGGGCACGAGGTGAAATGAAAACACTCGACATCAACTTGGCTCTAATCTGGGTTAAATTCCACGATGTGCCACTGGAGTTATGAAAAATTCGTGGGCTTTGCTTTTTCGGTAGCTTTATAGGGAAATCATTGTTAATTGACAAGGCTACCTCTCAAATGAGCCAAATTAGCTATGCCCAAGTATACGTGGACATGCATCTCCAATCGGTATGACCGAAATCATTTTAGTTGATAACATGTAGGTCGCTTGGCCAGAGGGAACGCACATCTATAATGCTATCGTATGAGTGGTACCCTGCCAGCTGTCGGAAAATGGTTTCGACGGGTAGTGATTCACAAACTAGGCCACTCCAAGACCATACGAACATGAAAGTTCATAGTGAGCTTCCAATCAAAAGATTACTAACCCAGGATGATGTCCAATCCCGCGAAAGTCATCCCATAATGGTCCAGACAACGGCTCGTGTGGGGGGGGGG
>JAOXYD010068825.1:0-12714 GCA_028565735.1 Pinacopodium congolense | reverse complement strand
CAATCCTCGTGGGATCGATAACCGTTCTTTACTACAAGTACGACCCGTATACTTGCGGTTTTGAGCGTAAAACTTGCGGTTGTTTGTTTTGCGAATAATATTCTCAACAAATATTAAATGTTTTATGTTTTTGATATGATATTTATGATTATAAATTGTGATTTTAATGCATATTTGTAAATTTCATCCTTTCATGCTTTTATCTACAAAATACGTGATACATATATTAAGAGGGAGTGTAATTTGTTAATGCATGAATTAATGGGGATTGCATTTATATGATGAATATATGTGATATGTGATGTTTGGACTTATGGAGAACTTTGATTTTTTGGTTTGAAAATGTTTCTTTTTTTATATGTTTTGGCTTCTTAATATCACATGTTTTGTTATTATAAAAAATGGGGAGAATATTGATCCAAGGAAGATTCTAATCTTAGTTTTGATGAAATTCATAATTTATAAATGAAGTAGTTAATAAACGAAATAGTTAACGGTGGGTTACCATTAGCCAACAAAAAATTATTATTACTAATGATTTACTTTATGATAAAAGGATTAGAAGATAGTGTCATTAAAGGACTAATAGTTCAAGATTTAAACTAAGAAGTTTTGACTTGAAAACCAAGTTGAATATAAAGCAAGATTAAGCAAATTGGAAGTTTCTAGCTCCTTAATTAGGTAGTTTCAAATTTGCTTCTAAGTTTAACTTGAAAGTTCCATAACCTTGGGGCTAAAATTGCATTCATATTGCCTATGGTTTTCAAAAGTACATAAATTTTCACTAGCTACAAATTTTGTGTTTGAGTTAATTTGACATGTCTTGATATTTAAAACAACTTTAGGGATGATATGAAACTTGGGTTAATTATTTTTGAAGTAAAAGAAATGGTTTAGGATTATTTAAGAATTGATTGAAAATAAATTGAGAAAGGTTTAAAATTCTTTATTTTTGAAGTAAAAGAAATGATTTAGGATTATTCTGGAATAGGTTGGGAGTTCTCCGCTTGAACTAATAAGTCCTCTCTCTTTCATTGGAGCTTTTAAGAATTGAGAAGTGTTCTTTTTGTTGATTTTCTCCATTTGTTCCAATAAGGAATTCTGCTTTTTTTTTCTTGGTCTCCAGCGCCTTCTGCTCTTGGGCTTCTTCTTTGTCTTCTTCTATTTTATTAGCACCTTCTTCCCTTTTCATTTGTTTGGATAATTGAGAATGCTTCTTTATTATGCCTTTCTTCACCTTGTTTTATTATTGAATTTTTAGTGTGCGTTTTGTTATTTTAAGCTATTTATTGGTTTTTTTCTTAATCCATCAATTTTTTATTTATTTACAAAGCTTTCAAAAAGGTTTTTCATTCATATCAATCATCTTGATTAGCTTTGAACCCTTGAAATATTTGATTTTCAAGTAAAACACCATTTATAGTGCAATTGCTTTTATAAAGGGGATTTTTGATTAGTTGGATTATGATTTAGTTATAAAGGTTTCTCTTCACCTTCAAAATGATTTATACAAGGTTACTCTTTACCTACTAAAGGAAGGTTGGGCTTGTATTTACTTAAAGAAGATTTTTAAACTTGTTTTTAATTGATAATTAAATATACAAAAAGATTATTACAGAGTGGATATAGACAATTAAGGCTACTACCAAACTATTACAAAAAACCGCTTGTGTATCCTCCTTACTCTATCTTTCAATTATTATTAGTTATGTTCTTGCCTTATACTTGTTTTGTAAGCATTTGGCAGAGGCATCACCATAGCATATAGGATAAATTGTGGTTTAAGGATTGCACATATAGAAAATTTGGTTTAGGTGTAACTTAAAAATTTTAAAAATATCCAATTTACCTCCCTCTTAGATGCCATTAGGACTTTCAATTACTCTTATTTATTTAAAAAATCTAATTTAAAATTTAAATTACCTATTAAATTAAAAATTCCAAGCACATTAATGACTACAAGTGATAATATTTAAACATTGGCAAATTTTTTGATAAAAAATAAAGTTTGTACTAAAAGTAATTTTTAAATTTTTTAAAGATTATCTGTCAAATTATATTAGGATTTCAAATTAATAAGCATTTTAATTACAACAATATATTTAAAAAAAGGAAAAAAAAAAACCTTGGTCTCACAATATATGCACATAAATAATCTAGGATTATGTTGCATATTCTTTAGATAAAATTGAAAAAATCTGCTGAAAACAATAAGTAGACACCTTTTTCATGAAACAATTGATATATTGTAATATGGCTTGATGATTAAAGGATATGTTCAAAAGAAAAATAAAAATAAAGATAAAGATAAAATAATCTTTTAGAAGGAAACGAATTCACTTATATATAAGGAATTGCTAATTAGACAATAAAGGACAAGTAAAAAAGAGTTTGAATCCATTAAATACTTAAGGGCAAGTTTAAAAGAGTTTGAATTTACCAGTGAATTACAATGGATTTGAGCTAACTAAGTTAAACCAATAACCTAAAAATACAACTAAAAACGAATTAAGAGTACTATCATAGGCTCTTTCTTTTTTTTTTTTTATTGCCAATACAATACATCATGAATATCATCCTCTTCAATATATGGATCATTAGCTAATTATCCCAAAAGTTCAAATACTAGTTCCCAATCGATCTTTACTAAAACCTTGAAAGAAGATAGCATAAAGAAGTATGGAGTCAATCAAGAAACTAGTAGAAATAAGCCAATTCTTAATTGCGTAGCAAACAGAGAATATAATTAAGAAATAATTTATAGAATTTTAGCTCTTTACTTCAAATTCTGTTGTAAATTTTAACAACAACTTTGATTTCAAGATACAGGATCAAATGAATAATTAATGAAACTTATGAAACATTCATTGTTGTTTATAGTTAGATATAAATGGATTAAGGATTTATAAAATAAAGTGCAATCATAGGCAAGTCTATATTTAATCAATTTTCGGTAAAAGGAATAAACTCTTCATACACCTTAACCTATGAAATTCAAAGGTCGTGGTTAAAAATAAGAAAGAAATGATAGATTGTCTTTAACACTACTTACAATGATATGTTCATCTTCTCTTTAAAATTTTCAATACTTTGCACAACTTCCTTTATCTTTTAAAAGTAATCATTATAAAAACCATGCTCAATTATGCTATTATTTGATTAAATTAATAAATGATTAGTAATAAATATATACCTTCATCATTGAATATTAATTCAAATAAATATCTATAATAATGAACAGCCTCTTCCATATGATTTGCCTCTATGCCTATCATAATATTAAGAAAGAAAATATAATGTCACTAGATAGAGAAATATTAAAACTATAAAAGTAATATACTTACATACCATAAAGTTTAACGACAACATATTTTTAGCCTTTAAACTTTACGAAATTATCAATTAAATCCTATAACTTCATAATTTGCTATTTTATTCGTACATTGATGTTTCAATTCAATTTAGTCTTTTAAATAGTATTTTTAATATAAATATAATGTGGTTAAGAAAATAAGGTGCACCTAGATATCTTAAAAAGACACGTAGACAATTTTCAAAACTATGCTATATCATTTAACATATTTATACATTGTTTAATAGAAAAACCACAAAGTGTTACCTATATCTCTGCATCTATTATGAAATGATGTAGATTTGTTATTAAATGATGTACATGAGTGATAAATGAAATGATGTATATTTGAAAACTATCTACGTCTGTTTTTAAATTGGACAAGTGTCTTCTTTTTCTTGCCACATCATATCTCCATTAACAAAAACTAATGAAAAGATTAAATTGATCTAAAACATAGAGGCATAAGATTAAAATAGAAAATTTTGGAGTTCTTTGACTTTATTAAAAAAAAATTAAAGCTTGAGGACCAAAAATATGGTTATAGGATGAAGTCAATTGCAATTAGTACTCACTATTAGACCACTAATATTAAAAATGGACTTATAAGTAAAAATAAAGATTAGGGTAGCTAATAAATCTCACATAACTGTCTACATAAACATAAATTGTGTTTGATTCAACTTTAGCTATACTAAAATATCAAAATTCTCATAAGCTATCTCATAATTATTAACTTCTAAATAATTATCTAACTTCATTCTTTTATATGAATTCTTATCCATTGTTTCATTTATGAATTCCTTTAACCTAAGACCTAAAACCATAATTATTTTTCTTAATGAGTATGTGTTAACATAAATTAAACCTAATACTAAAACATTGTAAACTGATTCTTTACTCATTCTTGATTGGTAGTTATAAGACAAATCATACCACAATTGTTTAATTATATCAACATATATCAAAGCATAATCACAATACAACTTAAGAAAATAATATTCAGTTGAAGTACCTCGAATCTTAAACATCATTAAATTTTATGATATTGCTAATCACATTCTAACAACGCACAGTTTTCACGTCATCGTACTTGTCTTAAATTATCTCATTAGAAGAAACAATGCTCTCATATAATCCTAACTTGATCTCATAACTGTTAAGGAAAAATATGAGTTGTTGGACATTTTGCATTAAAAAATATAACTTAGTAATAAAATTTAAAGCCTCCAACTTCTAACAAATTTGTTTATTCCAACTTCCATTTTCAAATCTATTGTTAAACAAGTATATTAGAAATGGCATTGTGTCAAATATTAGAAATGACATTGCCTCAACTTGATTAATACATTTGTTTAATTAATGGCACCATCAAGTTTTTTTAATGTAGAATTTGAATTTGGTGGATAATTAGGGCATAAATTCCCAGGGTAAGGAATGCATAATTGTCTTGTTGTTTCTTAATTTTCTTAACCTATTTAGGTGCTATACTTTAATTCACTACTTTGTGTTGAATTGTATTTATCCCTTCTTTGGCAACATCTAACCCATATTTATAATTAGTCATTATATGGGCATAATAATGCATATAAAAGATCCTGCCATCTATTAATAAGATCCTAGCTTGCAATTTACTCTTAATTTTGACAATTATAATGTTGTTTGTACTATATAATTTTCTAAAATTATTATCGATAATTTTGTATCAATATTCCATTATATCAAATAATCATCCATCACACTCATCAGTCTATCACTTATATAATACAACAAAACATACCATCCATTTTGGAAACAAATTAAAATATCAATTATAACAAATCAAAAAAAATTCAATAGAAAAACTTTATCCAAGTATAAGTGTTTATCTTAGGATGTGACTACATAAAGTTTAAACATTGTTAATATAATGTGATTTCAGCGTCATGTAACACTTCTTTTGATTTCCATGTGTCCATATATCTTTTTTTTGAATTGGCTATAATGGCATAACAAACATCTTGAAACTTAATTTCATCAACAATTGAAAGTGAACATTCATGTTTAATTGTTAATCTCGCAAGCATATACTTAGATTTTTCATAATCATAGACCATGTAGCCAATTCCTATTTTCCTTTCAATATATTAGGGATAAAAAATGCTTGAGCTCCTAGCATCATTCTTCTTTGATTATATGTATCAACGTGCCTTTTCAAATTCAAGTTTTCACCTTTCAAGATTTTAGCAAATAACTTCTAGCAAAACTTACATGCCACCTTATTAATTACCCCACTTATTGTCATCTTCATAAGGTGAGTTTAAACATCACTTCCCACTTCTAAAAAATTTTCATTCTCTTTGCATAAACTATTTCTTCATTTAATGGTGACTCTTTAGTTATATATAACTGATTTGAACTTTCAATTAAATTGTAATGTGTCAAAGGTAAATATGATTCATTTGATGTAATTATACATAATAACCATATTTAAAATGTTTAAGAAACAAGATGCCCTTCCTTACCAATGGATTTGTGGCTCAGTAGGAGGGATACCTAAGATATCTTTTTCTATTAGGGTTCAAATTCTAATAAAGATAGCAATTTAACTGTAATATATATATATATATATATCTGTGTGTGTGTGTGTGTGTGTGCTCTCCCTTCTCTCTAACTATCTAGCTACTGCACTATAGCTAATCTCATCCATTCTATCCTTAAGTTGTTCTTGTAACACTACTTCAACAAGTTCTTTCATTTTAAATAACTTTACCTTTTTCTTTCTCTTTGGTTTTTTTTTACCATATAACTTTATTACCTTTTCTAATAACTAACTTTCAAATTACTAGAACTTATCTCTCCCTCTTTCCTATTTTAGCTATAAGTTCAGTGTATAACCAAACTCCACTTGCCTTAGCAACAGATTTATCTCTTCTCTTACCCTTTCTTAATACTCCTATAACATAAAACTGCCTTCACATTAATGGGAATGTGACACCGACTCCGACCCCCTCCTAAACAATCTTTGATCCTTACTATAGCCAATCCTAGATTCACTTACTTTCATGGGATTGATGAATGCTCCCTAAAGAGAGAGCTTAAATTTATGCCCCTATTTGTCATTGATGGGATTAGTATGGTTGCTATTTCAATTGAAATCTTAATGCAAGGTGTAACTAAGTGAAATGATAGCATTATAGTGTAGTATTTTATTATGCATAAATAGGTGATAACACATAGACGTGCCTAAGTTTTAAATAATAGTGAACCAAAAGTCTCACCTAAACAAAACAACTACAAACAATAAGGCAAGTGTGCCTATCGCTACGTAGTGGAGTAAATGCGAGTCAAGGTTGTCAATCCATAAGGATTGTCACTATCATTAAATTCTTATCTATATTATCTAGCCTATTTAATAGAAGAATGAGTGGTTGATTGATTTAAAAACAAACTAAAAGTAACTCCTAAGATAACTCATAAGGATTAATAACTAATGGTAAAGCTAGTATCAAGGTAGTTAATCCCTCTAAGCTATATTTGTATTCATTGTTTAACCTTGATTCAACATGTTTTCAAGATTTTATCATATTTTAGGCTCCTTAAGGTAAATCACACTCTCTCTTAAGTTATGCAATTTTATTCATTTTGATAAACCAAGCGAAAGCTCTCTCAATCTCAATCTATCAACTGAATGTATTAATACGCTTTATGGAACCTATTGTTTTAATTAGGCTCAAACCTTATAAAAACATCTTATGTAAGCCTATCTCTAGGTCTCTATATAAGATGCATTGTTTATAGATTGATCTAAAGCATACATTCAATTTCCCAATTTAAACGTACATAATCATATCATTGAAATTACGGTTTACATTTATATAATAATCAAACGATAATGTCATTGATTTTATAAACAAATCCAACATAAATATAGAAAATCAATGTTAAATTAAGAAAAATAATGAACATTACATTCTAGATTTCATAAAAACCTAAATCTTATGAAAGGATTAGTTCCTTAACATCTTAAAAGTCACAACAACAATAGCAAGAAGAAAAGAAATAGGGATGCTTATGGTTATAGATATTGAATTCTTTAACTCCTTAATGATCCTTGATGTGAAATCCAATCTTGATCTTCCATTTGATGAGTTTGGATCAGAATTTCTCCTTTAATCTTATGCAACACCCTTGGAAGATCACTTAGGAGTTGAGTTTCCTCCTTCAATGGCTACTTGAAGATTCTTGGAGGAAAGAGATATTCTAAAAAACCTAATTTAGGTTATATGCATTTTAAGGACATCCAGGGCCATGATCGTGACTTTGTCCATGGGATTCTCTGCCTAGAAATGATGGGCAAGGCCACTGTTGTGGTCTTTTTAAATTTTTATTCCTCTTGGTTTCTTAACTTTTTATTCCTCTTGGTTTTCTGTCGATGCATATTTTATTGTTTATCTTATGGCCATGTAATTTGATGTGAAGCTCTCCAACTTGATGCTCTTGCTTCCCAAATTACTTCCACATCTCTTCTAACTATAAAGTGTATCCAATTATTCTCTAATGTCCTCTAACAATGATCAAAAACCAAAAATACATAAGCCATATCTCATTGACTAGATTAACTTAATATAAATAAAAATCACATGAAAATTTTCTTCTAAATCAGTATAATCATAATGAAATCATACCCAAAAAATGTATAATTTAGTAACTTCAAATACCTCTACACTTAAACTGTTACTTATCCTCAAGCAATGACTTAGACTTCTACTTAAACAAAATTGATTAAGATATGAAAGTTAATTGAGTAAGAACAAAAATTAATTAATGCTTTTGATTTAGATCACATATCACAATTTCTTTATGACAAAGATATTATTTCTACATTCAATCATAACGTTAGTAAATGGGTAACTCTCAATGTATAATATGAAGTATCTAAGTGGTTTTATATAGATCCTCAAGAAAAATCATTCAAAGATGTAAAGATTAACACAAAGAAAAACTTAAGTTTCATTTGGAGCAAAATTTTGGAGTTTCATCTTATCTTTTGAGGCGACAGCAAACACCATATCATGAATATCCCCTTATTAGTCAACTTTTTTTACCCTTTACTAGCTTTTTTTCACTATCTTCTAGATTTTTGACGTGAAGGTGAACATTTTACCATGAATACCCCTAGTTACTCAACTAGATCATGGTTACAAATGGCTATTAGCTCCACTCATTAACTTCAACCTGTTTATTAGTTTGAACCCAGTAAAGTAAGAATTTTTCTCACTTTATTCAATGACACATACACTTTTCATTCATTAAATTACATTCTATTCCAAATTCGTATGACAATCCATAAGTAACGACCTTATAGATTTGATATCATGTACCAATTTGAGACATTTAAGCCATACCTATTAAACTAATCACAATTCAAGTATGTTAATATTTGATAAGACATATAAAATTCATCTCCCCCCCCTCCCCACATACACACTTACATAAAATTGTTCTTAATTTGGAGGATGAAAGCAAATAAAGTACATAAAATTTAGAAGAGGGAAGGAAAACAAAACTCCCTTGAATATAAAAGTCCATATTATAAGCTTGACTATAGAAACTTGGATTCCATTACTTGTGTTTGAAAGTTTGGAAATTTTGATTATCAAAGGTTATTGTTTTTACCTAAAGATTAATACTAAAGCGTAAGCTTTCCCAAAAGGTTAGATCAAGATAGGATAGTAATAAACATAGAGAATAACATAAACATAAAACAAACCTCTATAAATATAAGCAAGCCCAACAAACATTTGTTTAATTTCATTAGCTTGACAACCTAATTAGAGTCTACATCTCTCCTAGTTTGAGCTTCGTTAAATTTTTAATATTTTGATCATGCCATTTCTTTATTTTTTTCCTTATAGAGCTTGGAATTCTCATAACCTTCTTAGCTTCATTGATTAAGTTCATTCAATTGAAGTAAGTGCTTGTGACCTACTTGTTATAAATTGTAATTAATAAGAGTAATAGTCCAATATTCATTGTGTTCAAGCTCAACCAATAGGTGATAGGACTTTCTATAATGGTGTGGCACCAATCAGTATTTTGTAAGCTGTTCTAATGGCCTATAGTGTATCATCCAATTTTATAAAACAATCCTTACTAGAATTCTCCACTATTTTCTCTAGTATTCTTTTGAGTTCCCTATTCATGATTTATACTTGCCTACTGCTTTGAGGGTAATGTGGGGTAGCTACTCTATGTGTAACAACAAATTAATTAAGCATCTTTTTGAACTTTTGGTTGCAAAAGTGACTACCCCTATCACTTATGATGTTTCTAGGTGCCTTAAATTAAGTAAAAAACTTTCTAAGGAACTTTACAACAACTCTAGCATTAATAGTAGGCAAGAAACTCTAGCATTATTAGTAGGCAATGCTTGGGCTTCCACCCATTTAAACACATAATCCATAGCTATGATATATTTATTACCAAAGGGCACTAGAAATTGACTTATGAAATCAATCCTCCAAACATCAAATATCTCACAAACTTTAATGATAGTTTGGGGCTTTCATTTCAACGAGAAAGATTACCTAGTTGTTGACAACTATCATATTTATCCATATGAATTTTTACATCTTTAAACAGCTTGGTCCAATAAAAAATGACTCCAAAACCTTATTGGTTGCGTTATTAGTATGATAGTATCCTCTGATTGATCCTTGATGATAGTTATTTAAGATCTCTTTTATTTCTGGATAGGCTAAAAATCTTCTAATTATATGGATCACATACACTCGAAACAAGTACAGGCCCTCTCATAAGTAATTCTTTAAATCAGTAAAGAATATCCTCTTTTACTAGATAATTAGTAAAATCTACAAACCAAGGTGTGGCCATATGAAAATGCTGCTCGTTAGGGAATATAGCCATGTGATGATTCTCAAAACGAGAAAGATGGTCCGTAGCCAGGTTCTTCGCTCCCTTCTTGTTGTTAGTTTTCAAATCAAATTCTTGCAGCAATAACACCCATCTTATTGGTTTTAGTTTAGCATCACTTATGGTTAATAAGTACCTAAGGGCTAAATGATATGTACACACAATAACTTTGGACATCACAAGATAAAATCTAAATTTATCAAATGCAAGAATAATGGCAAGTAACTCCTTTTTAGGAGCAGTGTAATTCTCTTATGCACCCATTAGTTTCTTGCTTTCATAATAGATTGATTAAAAGTGTTTGTCCCTATGCTTTCTAAACATTGCTCCTACTGCATAGTCACTAGCATCACATATAAGTTTAAAAGTTAATTCCTAATTAGGTTTAACCATAATTGGTGTATTGGTTAATTTATCCTTCAAAACATTAAATACATGCAAGCACTCATCATCAAAAGTAAAGGCCACATATTTTTCTTATAACTTGGTAAGGTGCCTAGCTATCTTGAAAAAGTCCTTAATGAACCTATTATAGAATCTTACATTACCAAGAAAGCTTTTAATTTTCCTTACCAATGTTTGTGGAGGTTATTTATCAATTGTCTTAATTTTTGGCTTATCCACTTCAATGCTATTAACTAAAATTTTATGACCTGACACTATACCTTGTTTTACCATAAAATGACACTTATCCCAATTAAATTATAGATTTTTTTCTTCACACCTTTTAAGCACTTTGGCTAAATTATTAAAACATAAATAAGAGGAATCCCTAAAAACTAAAAAATCATCTATAAATACCTCCACGATGAGCTTTACTTAATCATCAAAAATATCAGACATGTACCTTTGAAAAGTAGCTAAAGCATTGCATAATCCAAATGACATTCTCCTATATGCAAATGTAACATATGGACATACGAAAGTTGTCTTCTCTTTATTCTTTAGGGCTATGGGAATTTAGAAGTAGCCTGAAAGTCCATCCAAAAAGTAGTAGTATGAGTGATCAAAGAGCCTCTCCAACATTTGATCGGTGAATGGTAATAAAAAGTGGTCTTTGCATGTTGCATCATTCAATATATGATAATCAATGCATGCTCTATAGCCTATTACTTTATCTGTAGGGATCAACTCGTTCTTCTTAATTGACACCACTGTCGTCTCACCTTTCTTTAGCACTACCTATACACAGCTCACCCATCAACTATTAGAGATGCCTATCTTAAAAGCTATTAATGGGCATAGAAAAATTGGGCTAAGTATAGACTTAAAGAGGTAATCTTGAATGAACAAGACTTATTTCTATTCGAATTCTCAGTAAAAAGTTATATGCATAAGCTACTAGAAGAAGGGTCTTGGCATATCAAAATAAACTTATATTCTTAAAACAATGGAAACCTGGAATGCATCTTAAAATGATGAAAGCACAACAAATTCCTCTTTAGATTAACTTTCACAATATTCTCCTTGAATATTGGTCTACATTAGGCATAAGTTACTTGGCAACCTTCATTAGTAAGCCTATTTATATGGATAAGAATATTGGCTTTATGAAATGGTTGGGTTATGCAATCAAGAATTACCAGATTGCATCCTTATAATGAGATTCAATAGGGGTAAAAAAATGGTAGAGGATAAGGTCCAGGTCACCTATTAATAGAGAAATACATTGCAGTATAAAGGAAAGAAATGGAGGAGGACAAATAGAAGGTTTGTGAGAAGGGACTATTGGGACCTTATGGAGCTCACCAATCCTAACTTAGATACTAGCCCAACTACAGAAGTAGTCAATATTGATAATATAGCTATTAATGTTGAGAAGAGGAGATAGGATAGTCTAGAAGATATAGGTGCTGCCTCTAAGAAGAGGTTTAATACCATTAAGAGAATAGTTAAAATAAGAGATGATCTATGCATCATAGTAGCTTAGAAGTTGCTTATTCCTTGCTTCGAAACCTTATCTGCTGAATAATGGTGAGCTCGTCGTAAGCTACCAAATAATAAAATTACTTAACTTACCTAACTAAGTAGCTAGGGCAAGTCAGGGTCGATCCTACAGATAGTTAGAGTGCATTGCTATCTCTAATGTTACTAAAAAGAAAACAAAACCCTTAGAAGCGAAGACATCAAAACTAAATGCTAAAGATAATTGATGAAACAGAGACAAAAAAAAGAAGAAACAAACAAGAAAGACGAAAGCTGGATGGAAGATATATCAGGAATTATAGATTTATTATCGATCCTCGAAATAGATAACTTACGATTGGTGTAAAATGCTAGCTTATAGGTTCAAACAGGCTTTCAAACCCTTAGTTCCGTCATTTTTAAATAAGTCCTATACGATATAAAACCTATCCCTAATCACGAAGTAACCTAGAATAAGCTCTCTAGATTTAACGACGCGAAAGCACTAACAACTAGGGAACGACTAACTTAGGCCACTAACT
>JAOXYD010068815.1:0-12714 GCA_028565735.1 Pinacopodium congolense | reverse complement strand
GCATTTATTTTGGTAATTGCATTATCATTCCATCTTAGGTTGAATATTGGTTTAGTGATTGCATCTAACTCTCAATTGATTTAGGTTGCTAGTTTAAATTTGCGAAAAAGTTTTTAATACCCAATTCACCCCCCTCTTGGGTGCCATAGGACTTATAGGATATTATGAGTAAAAGGCCATACATTTCCTTTAAGATTGTAAATAACAAAAAATGCCCAAAGTGAAGGAAGAATGGAATTTAGATAATGAGAGACTAGTTTCATTAAATAATGAGGCTGTTCATATTTTGCTTTGTGTATTGAGTAGGAATGAATTCAATAGATTTTCTATATGTGAAAAGACTCCTAACATCTTGTATACATTAGAAGTTACTTATGAAGGTGTTAATTAAGTGAAAGAGAGTAAGGTGTCAATGCTTATTCATCAATATGAATTGTTTTTAATGCTTCATGATGAAATCATTTTTGACATATATACTAGATTCATTTACATTATAAATGCACTAAAGGTTTTAGAAAAGTCATTCAAATGTTGAACTTATTGAAAAATTTAAGATTCTTACTAAAGGAATGGGAGGCAAAGGTCACTACCATCCAAGAGACAAAAGGCCTTAATGTTTTACCTTTAAATGAATTGATAGGTTCTTTACTTATGAAATGAGAATGAAGGAGACTTAAGTAAATGAGCAGGAAATCACTTCAAGAAGGAGGAACTTGGCATTCAAAGATAAGTAAAGTGATGAAGAGAGCATTTTAAATGATAATAAGGATGATATAGCTCTTCTTACTAGGAGGTTCAAGAAGATAATGATGAAGAAAGTTTTTACTAAGAGAAGAGAGTAAGGTAAAAGTGATTATAAGAGAAAACAATCTTCTAATATTATTTGTTTTAAATGTAGGAAACTAGACCATTTAAGCAATGAAAGCCCTCTCATAAAAGAAAATGAGAAAGAAGATAGGAGTGGTAAGAAGAATAAAAAGTAGAAGAAGGAAAAGATGGATAAGAAAAAGAAGAAGATAAGAAGATTAAAAAAAAGCCTTGAAGGCTATGTTATGGGAGACATCAAGTGAGATCGAAAGCCAGTAAATTAAGATGAAGTTGCAAATTTTTGGCTCATGGATTTGGAAGATGATGTACCATCTCCTTCACATTCCATAAATGATGAAAAAATTGATTTTGATGAAGAATTAAGTTAAGATAGTTTGGTTAGTTGTTTAGAAGGTGTAACTTTGAGAAGGAATAAAATATCTTCCAAATACAAAAAATGCAAGAATTTGATGAATGAACTTAGGTTAGAGGATGATAAGCTTAAAAATGATTTGCATGATTTAGAAGCTAAGAATATGGTTGTTGATAATGATAGAAAGAAAATTTTGCTTGAAAATGAATCTTTAAAGGATAAGGTAAATCCTTAAAGGAATCATTAGAAAATTTCACTAAAGGAAAGGAGAAGTTAAATAAAATGCTTGAAATTTAAAAAGTTTCAAATGATAGGCATGGCTTAGGCTTCACTCAAGGGAGTGAAAATCCTAATACCAATACTACTTTTGTTAAAGTTAAGAACTTGGATGAAGAATATACTCATAGGTCTTCTTTGAACAATAGTGCATCTACATCCACATCACAACTTAGGAAGAAAAATCATGCATTTATGTATTCATATAGGCTTATATCTAGGGCAAATGTATATATATCTAGGAATAGACATAACTTCTTTAAAAATGCAAGAGATGAAAACAATGCAATTATGCCTATTTTTACATAAAAAATGCATTCTCATTCATATAGAAAATTTTCTCATACATATATTAGGCTAAAAACATGTCTCATTCACATCATAGGCCAAAACCATACCAAAGGAGGCTATTTAGGAATGTTACATCAAGGTTTGAATATAGGAATAATTTTAGACTAAATGTGCATTTCTATAAAGTTACATATGTTTGTAATTATTGTGATAGGTTTTGACACTTGGATAAATTTTGTTTTGATAGAATAACAAGCTCTTCTAATTCACTAAATGGATTAAGAAGTAGAAAGGTATTTAATTATCATGGACTCAAATTAATGTGGGTACCTAAAGTGAAAAAAACTTATTGGTTTTATAGGAATTTAAGAGTAGCAAATGGTATGTGGATAGTGGATGTTTTAGGCATATGATGGGTGCACATTCTTGAAGATTAAAAATTAAGGTTTTATTTCATTTAGAGACAATGCCAAAGGTAAAGTAATTGGCATTGGTCAAGTTGATAAGATACATACAACCATTGATAATATACTTTTAGTAGATGGTTTAAAGTATAATTTAATAAGTGTGAGTCAATTATATGTTAAAATTTTCTAGGTTACATTTGAAGGAAAGTCATGCATAGTTTCTAAAGTAGTTGATAATAATGTTGTTTTTACTGGAAAAAGAGAGGGAAACATATATATTATTAATTTGAATGAACATTTTAACAAAGTTATCAAGTATTTTGTTTCCATAAATGAAGATTTTTGGATGTAGCATAGGAGTCTATATCATGCTAGTATGTACCACATTTTAAATCTTAACTACTTAGAATGAAGTATGAAAAAGACAAGATATGTGATGCATATCAAATGTGCAAGCAAACCAAGACTTCATTAAAGAAGAAAAATGTGGTAACAACTTCTAGACTTTTAGAATTACTGAATATGGATTTGTTTAGACTAACTAAAGTTGCAAATTTAGATAGTAAATTGTATGTATATATGATTGTTGATGATTATAGTAGATTTACGTGGGTTATATTTATTATTAGTAAGGATTAATGTTTTTGATCTTTTGTTAAATTACTGAAAGAGTTTAATTGGAAAAGGCTATATTATTTCATCAATCAGAAGTGATCATGATAAAGAATATCAAAATAAACTATTTTATACATATTTTGAAGAAAATGACATTTTTCATAACTTCTCAATTCCTAAAACCCCTCAATAAAATTAAGTTATTGAGAGAAAGATTAGAACTTAGCAAAAAATGGCTAGAACCATGTTAAATGAATATAAATTTCCTAAATATTTTTTTGTTTGAACTAAAGGTGAGTTATTTCAAAGTTTTTTGTTGTAAATACTTTATTTTGAATACTAGAGATAATTTAGGAAAGTTTAATGCAAAATCAGAAGGAGTATTTGTTAGTTATTCCTCTTCTAGTAGAGTTTATAGGATTTTTAATAAGAAGAATATGATGATTGAGGAGATAATGCATGTTGTTTTTAACGAATCAAATCCATTTAATGTCAAGAAGAGTATTAATGATAAGATATCCAAGGAAATAGAAAGATTATAATTAGAAGAGAGGAAGGTGTAGAAAATCTCCCTTCAAACAGTGAACCATTTATTGAATCAAGTGAGCCTAAAAAAAGATGAGAAATTACTTAGAGAGTAGAGATTTAAGAAAGATTATCCTCCAAACTAAGTTATAAGGGATGTTAGAAGAGGAGTAGCAACTAAATCTTCTTTTAAAGACTTGTCTTATATTATTTTATTTTTAATATAAAGTCTAAAATCATATATGAAGCTTTAAGTGATGAAAGTTGGGTTTAGTTATGAATGAGCTCTTAAACTAATTTGATAGGAGCAAAGTGTAGACTTTAATACTTAGGCCTAATGATCATCAATCACTCGTATTAAATAGGTGTTTAGAAATAAGTTTGTTGAATTAGGTAAAATAGTGAGAAATAAGGTTAGATTCATAGCTAAGGGTTATAATAAAGAAGAAGTGATTGATTATGAGTAGACATTTGTCTATAGATTGAAGGATATCAGACTACTTTTGGCATTTGTATCTTATATGAGTTTTAAGATTTATCAAATGGATGTCAAAAGTACATTTTTCAATAGTTTCATTCAAGAAGAGATATATGTAGAAAAACTATTCAATTTTAAAAACTATGATGCTCCAAACCATGTTTATAAGCTTTTAAATGCATTATATGGTCTAAAACGATCTTTTAAAACTTGGTATGGGAGATTAAGTACATTCTTGATTCAAAATAGTTTTTCAAAGGATAAGGTGGATACTATTTATAACACCCACATACCCCCTGGAAGGACATGCGGATGTTACCTAAGATATGACTTAAACATATCAGAACAATACAAAGCATTGCCAGAATTCAAATAACAAATCATTACTTTTCTATACATATTCGACTTTAGACAGAATTTAACTAGTACACTGAATTTATCCGAATACATGCTTCAACTACAACACCATCCTGAATTAAAGTTATTACATTATAAACCCTTAAACAAAATAGTATATATCTTAAGTTCAAGTACAATCTATATTACAATATTCACAAACTTTTAACAAAATACGTCACACTCATATTATTACATACAACTTAGATAACTCATTCCTAAAACAAAACACATTCTTCATTGTCCATTGTAGTTGTTATTGTCCCAGTCGTCAAACCCTTCTATCTAAGCCTACACGAGGTAAGACCATTGTGCTAAGTATAAAGCTTAATGGGGAATAAACTAAATAGGTATAAGTTGACAACTGTTACAAACAGTCATCCAAACATTCACATATTCGAAAACAATCCAAATATCATAGGCAGTACTTACTTATCCATTTTCAAACCAAACTAAAATATCATGAAACTTAGAACAAAATATAACATATCAAAACAGATTACACATTTTCTTCAGAGAAAAAATACCAATATCATAACTGAATATGATAATATTAAAACAGAACTTGTCTGTAACAAAAAAAAAAATTGTTTATTTCAGAACAAAGCTCAGCTATTTCATAACAAAGTTTATTTATATCAAAACTGAACATATAACATAATACACAACATATTAATCTGTTAATCTTTTATACAGAAGTGGGTAATGGGACTAATATAGGAGATATTGTGATCGGTATCACAAAACAAGAGAGACATATGTCTTAATTACAGGAGATATTAAACTGTCACAGAAATAACCGTATACCCTTCTAAGCATGCCTATGTACCCATGACTAGGATTTAACAATATTCAAACAAAACATGTTCATTTCAAAATTCTCATATGAGGAATATATTGCAACATATACAACTTTATTCCATTTTTATTCAACTTGACATATTCTTTGATTCACACAAATAAAAAGCACTTCCAACATGATCTCAATTATCAAACTCCTCAAGCACTTGATGGTCTGGAATTAATACAATATCATTGCAAAAATTTCTAATTTATATACATCCATATCCAATTCATAATACATAAGCTTTTGGAACTCATGTATTCATGAACACACCAAGCAATTATCGAATACCAAATAAAGTTCATAACACACCTTAAATAAATCCATTTAAAATGTCACTAATTCATAGACTTAGTCTTTCTAATTTCCATGTATCAACTTAACTTATCATTTGATAATTTTCCTAGTCCAAATATACATTTAAATACCTCAATTCTCTAATGGTATCAATTAATTCCAATTATTTAGTAGTTCATTAATACCAAAATTTAAGCTATATGCCTTTCATATTCAAATCATAGCACAATTTTAACTCCTATCTCACATGTACGTTCATGAACATGTATCATTTCAACTATAGTATATTTTGGGGCATTACACTATTCTTTTTATTAAGAATGATCATGATGATATATTGATTGCAAAAATTTATGTTGATGATATTATTTTTTGAAGTTATTAATAAAAGGTTATGTAAAAAGTTTACAAGTTGCATGAGTAGAGAGTTTGAGATGAGTATAATGAGAGAACTTAATTTCTTTCATAACTTGCAAATTAAATAAATGAAAGATGGTATTTTCATTAGTCAAGCCAAATATACCATGGAGATGCTTAAGAGGTTTGGTATGAATTAAGAAAAACTTTTAGGAACTCCCATGAATGTTACTACTAAGTTAAATAATGATGAGGAAGGAAAACCAATAAATTTTAATTTGTGTAGAGGTATGACAAGTAGCTTGTTGTATCTTATCATTGGTAGACCTGATATTATGTTTAGTGTGTGATTGTGTGCTAAGTTCCAATCAAGTCCTAGAGAGTCTCATTTGTTAGCCATTAAAAGGATCTTGAGGTACTTTGTTGATTCATCATCCTTAGGTTTATGATATTTTATAAATGTACTTATTGATTTAGTTGACTATTTAGATGTGGATTATATTAGTAGTTTATTAGATAAAAAGAGTACATTTAACACTTTTTAGTTTCAAAGAAATGCATTGACTTCATAGTTTAGTAAAAAAATAAAAATTGACTCTTTATTAACTGCCTTAGTGTAGTGTATAGTGCCGGTAGTTGTTGTACATAAATACTTTAGTTTAGGTAACAACTTAGAGTTTATGACATAGAGGTTACAAAGATTTCTATTAAGTGTGATAACACTATTACTATATGCCTAACCAAGAATCCAATTTAAGATTCAAAGACAAAGCATATTGAGATAAGATATCATTTCATAAGAGATCATATGCAAAATGGTAATATAAAATTGGAGTCTATAGATACATAACTCCAATTGGCATATATTTTTACTAAAATAATGAATGAGGAAATATTTTATATGATTACGAGAGAATTAGGAATGATTAATGATAATTTCTTTATAAAAATTTGTATGTTTATACATGTGTTTCAACTCTAATTTGTTCTTATGTGTGTTCTTTTAGCTTTAAATTTATGTTTTTGTATGATTTTTCATCATTGATTTATGTTTATGCATGATTACAAACTTTGGCAAAATTGAAACATAGATTATTATCCATATATTTTAACTTGAAGTATTCTTGTCCATGAAATTAATTTTATAAAATTTTAAAATATTGTTCCTTTTTATGAATTTTGGATGATGTCAAAAAGGAGGAGAAAGTGTATGTGATATTATTATGAGAGTTTTGTCGAGATAATCTTCAAATCATGTTTATGACAAGTTTTTAGATTTCCAAGCATAAGATGCGAAATTTATGAATTTTTAACAATTTACATGAATTTTTGGTATATTCTATAATTTTAATTCATAATGCATGTTTTACATGCTAAATATGCATAATATGTGATTTTTTCATAAAATATGGATAACATGTAATGTTGAAGCCTAAACATGTATAATGTGTATATACATGTATAAGCCAATTTTGGTTTTGATGATAACATAATATGAATGTTACTAATGATTTGAGTTTTTGTTATGAGTTTCAAAGGTAGGTATATTTAATCAATGATTCAATATGGAAAGTTTGAAACTTGAAAACCAAAACTTAAGATGATAAAAGAGCAAAAGATATGGCAACTTTAAACCTGACTTTTGTAGTTTAAAACTTGTTCGTTAAGTTTCATTTGAAGTTTCAATTCATCTAAGGGCTCTAAGTTAGCATCCATGTAGTCATAAGTTTTCAAATGTTATACAAAATCTTTATCATATACATTAATTTTAATGTTTGAAGCTATTAAGTCAAATTGAACTTTCATACAGCTTTGAATTATACTTTAAAATTGGGTTGAAGTTATATTTAAGGTTCGGAAAATGTTTGGAAATTTTTGAAATTGGTTTATATAATATTTGTGCAATTCTAGGTGTTTAACAACAATTTCTTATGATTAATAACGTTGTTTTAGTTTATGACTACAACGATAATTTGGTTTAAAGATCAATAGCGTCATTGAAAAATCCAGAAACTACTATTAATGTCTAATGAATAGTTTTTTGGGGATGTCTAATGATCTTAATTTTCTAATAGATTTTTGTCTTCCAACAACTAGTTCTTATATCTAACAACTATTTGAGCTTCCTAACATTTTCTAGAGCTTCTATAACAATCTTTATGCCATTTTGATTATTGTTTCAATCTTTCAATTACAAAATCATCAAATTTGTTCAACATTTTTCTATTTATTTTTCATCTTCAATTTTCTTGAATCTATTCTATTTATAGAGTGACAAGCTTATTGTTTTCAGTTTGTTTAAATTTCTAAGAGTGTCCTAGAGCTTTCATTGCGATTTTTAAGCACTTATAGTATTATTTAAAGCTCTCAAAAGTCAGATTGCACTAAGTCATCCATTTTTTGTTTTATATCTATTATACTTCATCTTTCTTGCCTTAAATCTATTTTAGGTGCTTCAAAAGTGCAACCTTTTGTTTGTTTAAGTCCTTAATAGTTTTATTAATCATACATGTACATTTTTATAAGATTATTTCGTTATTTGCAAGTACTTAAAAGTCAAATATGTTAAATCTATTTATAATTGGCATGTTTCATATCCCTCTCATTCTTTCATATAAACATGTTTTTGGTGCTTAAAATTTATTATTTACAGTTTGTTAAACTTTCAAGATCATCATTGATCAATCATTTTATTTTTGAAAGCATTAGACTCTTTTGTGTTTTGAGCTTTAAGTGAAACATCTCTTTAAGTGTATATTATTACTCAAAAGGGGGTTATTGATTCATTGATTGTTTGTATTTATAAATGCTCAAAATTTCCCTAAAAGAATTGTTAAATGTTACTCTTCATCTTCCATAAAGAATATTGTAATTTGTAAGGGTTACTCTTTACCCTAAGGAATATTTGATTAGTGAAAATCCAGTATTAAGTTTTGGGAGTAGACGTAAGCCTAAGTGGTTTTTATATAAAAATCAATTGTGTATCCTCTTAACCCTACACTCCTTATTATTGCTTATTATGTTGCTTGATTTTTGTTTATACTATGATTGAATTGGTTTATACATTTGCATATCATATTGGATTGAATATTAGTTTAGTGATTACTTCCTTTGAAATTAGTTTAGGTGGACTATTTCAATTAGTTTAGAAAAAGTTTTAGAACATTCAATTCTCTCCCATCTTGAGTGTCTTGAGGGTTTCTAAGGATAAGAGTAAAGATAATAGTATAGACAAGTCTAATAAATATATAAATGTTGAGTGTCACCATTATCATCAAAAGGGACATATTAAGAAATTTGCCAAAAATTGAAGAGAGAATAATAATGACAAGGAGCAAGGTAATGATAACAATGATGAGAAACTGGCTACTATAATTGAGTAAGATTTTTGCTTCCTCTATAATATTGATACTATTAATGTAGTAAATCATGAATCTAACTGAATGATCTGTGGTGGTCCCTTTATTTATGATATAACTTGAAATGGTTTCTTCACGTCTTATATTACTAGTGATTTTGGGATTGTCAAAGTGAGTATTAATGGTAATTTTAAAATTATTGGTGTTGTTTATGTTCACTTATAAACCAACTTTTAGTATTAGATTGCTCTTGAAAAATGTAAAACATGCTCTTGACATTAGACTTAATTTTATTTTTACTGGCAAACTTAATGAAGAAGGTATTGCAATATCTTTCATAATGTTTAATGAAAGCTAACTAAGGATTCTCTTATGGTAACACAAGGTGAGAAGTTTTCTACATTTATTTAATGCAAGTTAAGATTTGTAAAAGCGTGGTTAATGAAGTGGAGAATAATGATAAAATTGAGATGTGATATAAGAGATTTTTCCATATGAGTGAGAAAGTTATGTCAATATTGGTTAAGGAGAAGAACTTAAATAATGTATATTTAAGGAGATGTATTATTGTTTGAAAAGAAAGTAGCATAGGTTTTCTTTAAAAAGCTTTGTGGATTTAAAGAAGAAGTTGGAGGCATTGTAACTAATACATTTTGATGTGTGTGGTTCATCTAAGATTCAGTCACCTAGTGGCTTCTATTATTTTTTTTGTATTTATTAAGGATTATTCATGAAAATTATGGGTTTATATCTTAATAAACAAGAAATAAGTTATAAATGTGTTTAAATAGTTTTAAGCCTTAGTTGAGAGAGAAACTAGGAAAAGGGTGAAGTGCCTCATATCAGATAACACAGATGAATACATTAGATCACTTGAGAGATATTGCAAAGAGAAAGATATTTATCATAAGATGACTCCTCTTAAGATACCCCAGTTTAATTATGTAGCTAACGGAATGAATAAGATACTTATGAAAAGGGTTAGATATTTGCTTTTACATGTAAAATTACCAAAATCATTTTGAGCTGAAGTATTGAGTACTATAGTACATGTCTTGAATCTTTCTCCTTTTTCTTTTTTTACTTTTGATTTTTTAGAAAAGGTATGGTCAAGAAAGGATGTCTTCTATAATCATTTATAAGTTTTTGGGTGGAAGGAATTTCTGCATATTCCCAAATTTAAGAGATTAAAACTTGATATTAAGATACAATAATGTATATTTATAGGTTATAGTTGAGATATATTTGGCTATGGGTTCTATTATCAAATTGAGAAGAAACTTGTGAGAAGTTGAGATACAGTATTTACGGAGAAGGAGATTATAATGGATACTATCATGATCGTATCCTTAGACCGTGACTGGTACTAAAGGAATAGTAAACCTAGGGTCTACTAGTCCTTTAGCAAGCCTAAGATACCATTAAATCTCAATATTCACAATATAGATAAACTTGCTAAAATGATCAACTCATATTCAGAACAATCCAATCCACAATCCAATCCAATCCACACTTATACTACAACACAAAGGGATGTAATAATAATACAAAAGAATTTAAAATATACAAGACTACTGCTACTTTAGAGTTAAAGATCATCAAAAGGCCAAAACATACATCAAATCATCGGGGAAGAAGAAGACCAGCAGAGTATCCTAACACTAGATGTTTAAACAAAAGGATCTTGAAAAATAATTAAGGGGAGTCAGAACTCATTGAGTGAACTAATATCATGATCATGTTATGCACCTAAGGATTTCAAAAAATATATATAGTATATTTCATTCACAAATGCACATATACAATATAACGATTTTTCATAAACAAATACGCATACATATCTCATACTAGCACTAAGTCACATAAGCATCACAAATTACAAGTAGTAATGGAGGATTGAGACAGGACTTTATGATATGCCACATACCCATAGACACTATTCATAGGGACTTTCTTATTCCACGTGGATCACTTGGTCCAACCTAGAAGAATTTCTAAATCATGAATAGGATAGTTTTTCTAATGTTTTTTTTAGCTAGCTAGAATTATAAACCACCACTTATCTATACTGCATAAGCACACATCACAATCCAAATCTAGATGTATCACGGTATACTATAAATCTATCTAATCCTAAAGGTAGGGTCAACACTGGAGCTAATGTTAACCTATCCTTAATCTATTGGAACTATCCTTACATTACTCTGACCAAATAAACTTAACATTCTTCTGAGTCAGCTTAGTCAGTGGTATGGCTATACGTGCGAAATCTTGGATAAATCTCCGATGATAGCCCGCTAATCTTAAGAAACTTGAACTTCAGTAAGTAATAGGCTTTAACCACTCTATGATGGCTTTAACCTTCTTAGAATCTAGTTGGATGTCATCTCTAGACACCACATGTCCCAAGTAGACTATATGGTCTATCCAAAATTCATACCTAGAGAATTTAGCATATAACTGATGCTCTCTTAAAGTTTACAAAACCATTCTTAAATGTTCCACATGTTCTTATTTACTCTTATAGTACACCTAGATGTAATTAATGAATACAATGAAAAACCTATGCAAAAAAGGTTTAAACACCCTATTCATCAAATCTATAAAGGCTATAGGAGCATTGGTCAACCCAAAGGACATCACTAAGAATTCATAATGACCATACCTAGTACGAAAAGTAATTTTAGAAACATCTTCTTCTCTAATCCTCAACTGATAATAACCAGGCCTACAATCAATCTTAGAAAAGCATTTAGCCCCCTAAAACTGGTCAAACAAATAATCAATTTTTAGAAGTGGATACTTATTTTTAATTGTCACTTTATAGTCAATACAAAGTCGAAGGCCACCATCCTTCTTCTTTAGAAATAATACTAGTGTACACATGGTGAAGTGCTGGATCTGATAAAACCCTTGTCCAATAATTCTTGTAATTGTTTCTTAGGCTCCTTTAACTCTGTCAGAGCCATCCTATAAGGAGGAATCAAGATAGGAGCTGTACTTGGCACTATATCAATACAAAATTCAATCTCTCTCTTTAGTGGCAAACTTAGTATCTCTTTGGGAAATATGTCAGGAAACTCACATACAAAAAAAAAAAAAGTCATCAACTAAACCTTTTTCTATTAATTTATCCCTTACTAAAGCCAAATATCCATGACAATCTTGTCTAAGCAACTTTTTAGCAATAATAGCGGATATGAAATTTTAAAGTGCTTCCCCTTTATCACTTCTAATCTAGAATTTGAAATAATTCAGAATCTTAAAAATCACAACCTCTCCTGACAATCTAAGGTAGCAATGTGTTGGAACAACCAATCCATACCTAAAATCACACCAAAATATATCACATACAACAATTTCAAATCAACTACTAATTCTCTACCCTTAATTAATGCCGAACAAGAAGAAAAAAGAATATTAGTATTCAAAGATTCATTCAAAGGAGTGGCTACCGACAAAGGAGTTACTAATCTAGTTACTTGACAACTAACCTTTGAAATAGAAACAAGAGATATAAATGAATAGGGTAGCACTTAGATCAAATAAAACTCTAGTATCAATTTAACATATTGATACAGTGTAATAGCCTTTTTTTTTAATAAAAATTCCTGAATTGCATTTCATTCATATGCAAATCACAATAGCATACACACAGGAATTATGCATTAGTATATTGCACTCAATTG
>JAOXYD010068805.1:0-12714 GCA_028565735.1 Pinacopodium congolense | reverse complement strand
CTTTTGCATTTTAGTTTATCTTACTTTCATCTCTTTATGGTGTTTTAGTTTTTCTTTTATTGCAACATTTGAAATAACATTTTCATCCCGACTCTCTGTGGTTCGACCCTAGCTCATCATTACTACATAGTTTGGATAGTTGGGAATTTATTATTTGATAGCTTACGAAGAGTTCATCATAAATAGAGGACCTATCTAGAAATCCAAAGCATTAGAGCTACATAGAAAACACATTTGTTTTCTTAAACTTTTATATTAAAGTTAGGTTAGGTTTTTTTAGGTAGTTTTTATTTTCAAATCTTTTGTAATTTGAGTTTTCAAGTTTTCTTGTGGATTCTAGTAGTTGCATACACGTTATTGGGAATGTGATTTGATTCATTCTAAAATATTAATTTCTTGTATTATTGTTATTATTTTGAATTAATCAAAGTTTCTTACTTAAGTAAGTTATTCCTGGTTCTTTGACTAATTTCATGTTCCAATTTGATTTTCAATTAAAGTTAGGTTGTTTAATGTCTTCATTGATGCTTCTTGAATGATTTATGAAATAATATTTGTTTATTGAATGCTTAATGCTTGTATTAAATTGATCACTTAAGATAAAGTCATTAGATAATTCTAAGATCTAAGAAATCTACCTAGGTTATTAAATAAATCAATAAAAAGTGTTTTAAATAGGGAATTACCAAACTCTTGTTAATCAAGAGGGTACTAGTTGTAAAATAGGAAATTTTAACTATAGCATTAAGTATGATGAATTTCCAATCTTTAAGATAGGATCAATAGAGATAAAGTAGTGGCTTAAACATAGCACTATTTTGAATTAGTGAAATTACCCTAGATTAGGCATCACAAACTCTAAATCAATTAAATATCAACCACCTGAGCCTTGACTAAATAATTAGGAAACTCAATCTTGAACCTCTACTACAATAATTAGAAGCTTTTTAGGTTTTATAATGTAGATTTTTAATCTTTTAATTTGCAATTTAGTGATCTCTACATAATTGTAATATGAGTGATCTCGGCATTACGTTAGTTACTTGTGGTATTGGCATTTGGAGACTTCAAAATACTCCACTATATTACATGTTGATTGGCGAAGTTGTTGAAAAGTTGGTCTTAGATTAATTATGGAATTTCTGCATCAAACAATCAAATTATGAGGGCTTATTTTATGTAAGATCGACCGACAAGATGTTTTTAGTGCCATTGCCGAAGAATCCCAATTGTGATACTAGGAATATATCAATGTAAATTACTTTAGAATTTGTTTTGCTTATTTGATTTCTATATTAGAATTTTACATCATTGTTTTACTTTTATTGTGAGAGATATGGTGGTAATAGGACCATTGGAAAGATTGCTAGTGGTATGACCCTGAAGTAGAAGAGTTTGAATGTGCAAGTAGTTGGTCAAACCATGATACACAAAATCATGAGTCCTATCCATTTGACTATTTAGCTTACCTTGATTACTCTTGACTGAATTCGTCTCACTTTAAACCATCTTCCAATCCTTATCAATCACCCCATTTTAAATTTCATTCTAAGCAATACCATAGGGATTCTCATGAACCTGTATAGATCATAAATGAGAGTTTCAAAATTAATTAAAATGAAAGATTTGATTTGAGAGCTCGGAAGAATGAAATCACTCTTGAAATCAAGCAGACTTAGGAATATGATCAATTTAAAATTGAAATTATAGTCCCAAATGGAGCAATTAGAAAGATCAAAATGATAAACATCTCCAATTTAATTGTTTGAGACCACTGAATATGAGCCAAGTGGGCTAGCAAATTTTGGCATAGATAGTGGTGAGTAAGAGATTTCAATTGTTTTTAGTAGTGAAGTTGTTAAACATATGAATGGTATGAAAGCTCTTGGAAATGGAGACCTTAAGGAAGCCTTAGAGAGCGATGAAGAAATTGATCAGTCTATGGTTGAAGTCATTGGTGATGAAGAATTAGAACACTATGCATGGCAAGGAGAAGGTCATTGTGGAATCATAGGAAGAAACTAATGATGTGATTGTCGAGAGTGAGGAATTTTTAGAAATTAAGGTATCTCTTGAGAGTGTTGACTTTGTTTAGATCACATCTTTTAATCCTAGGCCAAAAGTTGTGATTCATGATTTTTATCATGATAATTTAACAATGGTTAAAAGTCATTCATTGTCTTTCATCGAGGGATAGATTTCTAATGCATTTCAAAACCTACTTAGAGGTGTAGTAAACCTTAGGAATTTCACTCCTCCATATTAAGAGAATGAAGCAAGGAAGTTAGGTGTTAGACCAAGGAAGAGATTTAAAATTATCTAACCTTAGGGTCTAATGAAAAAATCATAAAGAAGCACTTGTTAGAAGGCAACCTAACCATAGAATTAGAATGGTTTGATTGAATAAAAGTTTGGTTTCCTTTAAATAAATTTTAAAGTGTTTTTAGTGTGTTTTGTTATGTCCTTTCAGTTTGGTATGCTTTAATATTTAAAGTTAGTTTGGTGTGATTTTTTCTTTAGTTTTTATGTGTTTAAAACTACCATTCTTAAACAAAGTGATGAATAATCCAATTAAGTTTGTTAGCCTTGAAATTATGAAGAATTTAGTGAGGTTTTATGGTGAAAATCATGCTAAAACAGGCATAAATAGACCATTAATAGTGATTGGGTGAATTTCCATTAAAGGCTAGCTTAAGCACCATTGATATTAATAGAAAATACCATTAACAACAGATATTAACAATGGATGGAGATCACTTTAATTAACCTAGAAATAGTAATTGATCTTTGTAGAAAGCACAAAATGCATTCATTTTGATTTAAACCTGCCTTTGGCCTCCTTTGTTCTTCCTCTAGCCTCCATCTGCCTTCCATGCTCCATAACCACTATCTCCTCCTGTCTTTACTTGAAACCTCCACCAAACTCCATCTTTTTTTAGTCATTCTTATCCATTTTGCTTCCACTTTCCATTTTCGTCAATATTTTATCAATTTTCATTATTGTTCTTCCATAAATTACCCAAAATTTATCAAAACCACTATTTATCTCTGTTGCTCTTTCTTTTCCACTTTTTTTGAGATTTTGTATTTTACTTCTAATTTTGATATCAATTAACTCCCTATGATAAGAGCTTTTCTTTGACACCTCTCTAGCCTTAACTCTCTCGCTATCAGCGAGGGAATATTCTATCGATTGCAAGAATATTTCAGTGACAGTGATTGAAAAAAAATTTTATTTGACTTTACATTTTTTCCCATATCTTGGCCATATTTTATCACAGTTTGTCGTCCAATAATGCCTCAGTCACACACAAGAGCATCTTCATTAAAAAAGAGGCCTAGATTTGATGAGTCTCACTTCACTTCATGAGACAATGTATATTGGTTTACTTCTTACAAAGACAATGAGATTATCACTAAGCATATAGTAGCACTAGCACTCGAGGAAGAGTTTGTGGTTGTAGTACTATTCTAATCTATAGACTAGGAGCCTATCATAAGGATCTAGGGGCTATATTATGACACTTTAGTTCACAAATTGTATGCAAACATCGAGGCAAAAGACGTGATACCATTGAGATCCGTAACACTGCATGAGGTAGTCCTATCCACATCATTTGAACTTTTATTTTTGCTTTGTTCAGTGTATCGGATAAGGGCTTACTGTATATTTAGCTTAAGGATATAATGCATGATGATACAATCCTGAGTGATCCTGAATTTTCTATCGATGTTGTTCATAAAACCATGGATCTTAAAAGAAGTAAGAATTATAGGACTTATACCACATCTTTGTTAGAAGTGAGAGAGAGGATTGTGATGGCACTTGTTGGTGCTAATGTGACTCTTAGAGCTAGTGGGCTCAATGAGATTAGGTGTTTGGATTCCTACATTTTGTACAATATGTTATTCAGGTTAGGAATCCTTTATAATCTGCCACTAGCAGAGTTCATTATGCCCTATATTTGTGAGGTTGTTTGAATGAGAGGCCTGAGTAAAAATTTCTGCTACCTATGCTTACTTATAAGGATTTTTTAGATAGTAAGAGTTTCATTCAGCTAAGAGATACTGGTTGATCTTGGTAAAGCTTCAGAGATTACTTATTCCATATTTACATTGAGGAAATTTGCCCATGTTCAAGGTGAGCGGCGCAACACTATTATCCAACCTTTGTAGGGGATGAGAGAGCTTCCAACTATTCCATATGTCTCCTTTGCTACATCCGAGGAGTTAGTGGGTAAAAGATCTTCAGAGGCTACCCCGAATGTTCATCCTCCACCTCTAGTTTCACCTGCTTTCATGCCTCCTCCTTCTGATATACCTCAAACTGATATTATGACTATCTTGTGGAGGATGGAGAGCCATTTGACTTCTGACCTCTTAGATCTTGGTTATGAGATTTGTTTTGCAAAGGCGGCTACTAATGATCATTTGGATCATATGAACCTACGATTAAAGTGACTAAAGGAGTGTTAGAGAGCTCAAGATCTAGCTTACAGTCTCAGTTTGTAGCTACTTTTGAGTTGATATTTCATTTTTTTCTAGGACGACTGTTTACATTATTTTCTTCTAGTGTGTTTTCCTTTTGTTATTGTTAGTTTGTTTTCATTATGTTTCATATTTTTGATGTATTTCGGCTAGCATAATGGTGCATTTATCGTTTTTACTTAAATTTTTAGTTGGCTATAATTGAAATGAATGAAGCGTTATCATGATCACATCACTATACAAGTGTATTTCTTTCGTTTATCTCACATTTTATGCTTTATTTTCAATTTTTTAATATTGAGGACAATGATCAACTTCAGCATAGGGGAGGGATAGATCATTTATCACATCAAACTTGAGTTTTTCTTGTCCTATATCATATCATTTTGTTATCTTTTCTTAATAGTACATAATTTGTGGAAATATTTCAAAATTCTCACTTTTCATTGAAAAAGTTTTCTTTTAATTTTAATCATTTTTAATTCAGATGTTATATCATTAATTAATATGTTAATTAACAAATGAATTTGATTTCTTCATGTTTTTGTAAAGATAAATACTTGATGATCATTATTATTTTCTTTCTATAAAAAGTATATTCCTTAATGATTTGTGGTTTCTTTTAAACATTTTAATCATCTTAATTAAAAACCAAAGAAAAGAAAAAGGTGTTAAAAAAGTAGTTAACAATTGAGTAAATAAATTCACTCTAATGACTTTTAACTAATAAAAGGTTAAAGTTATTAAGTGGTGTTAGTAGTTAGTTGATGTGACGTGATTTAGTTGAGTAACTGGGGGTTGTTCATGACAACATGTTCACTTTGTGTAAAAAGACTATATGATATCTCATCCAAGCTACCAGAACTCACTTTTATGTTTTTATGTTATTAATAAAATAAAAGAAGGGAATTTTGTTTAAATGATGTTGCATTTTACTTTGTGTATATTCATTTTATATATAGAATCGATTTTTGTGATTCAAGTGGAACTTTGAAGAAGTCCAAGTTATCCAAAGTCACTTGATAATTGACATGCTTGATGATTTTTGAAATTGAATGATCAAGGAAAATCTTTGAATAATTTCACTAAATAATTTGATTTGTTTCCTTTGACCATATTCTATTTATAAAATTTGATATAGATTTGGTTTACTTGAGGATAAGCAAACATTTAAGTGTGGGGGAATTATTAGGGGTCAAATTGATAGTGATTTTTGGATGTTATTTGTCGTAAATTTATCCTTAATTTCATGACTAAATTTTTAATTAATGCTTAGAAAGGTTTAATTTGCATATTGATGTGAATAACTGAAGAATTGTGTAGAAATATGAACATAACATTTTAGTTCATCAACATAGGTTTAGAGTGGTGACTAGTAACACACATTAAAGGATGTTAGATCAAGTCATCAACAGTGGCCACTACACTTTAACGGTGGTTAAGTCAACCATTGTACCCATAGACACATTTTCTGGCTAAGATCTTCAGCATTTGTAGCTTGTCTTGGTCTTTAGTTTGCAGTAGTGCCTCCTTTGCAAATAAAAGGCCTCTTTAGCCATCTAGAGCATTAGTTTTAGGGGAAAATTGCATTCATTTTCATATTTTCAAATCAAAGTTAGTTTAGGTTTTTTTTAGTTAATTTTTATTTTCGCTCTTTTGTAATTTGAGTTTTCAAGTGGATTTGTGGATTCTAGAAGTAGAAGTTGTGTACACATTATTTAGAGCTAAAATACTATATGAGGATGTGATTTGGTTCATTTTAGACTCTTAAATTTCTTGTATTGTTGTTATTATTTTGAATTAATCAAGTTATATTGCTTAAGTTTTTTATTATATATTATTTGATTAAATTCATGTTATAAATTGATTTTCAGTTATGGTTAGGTTGTTTAATGTGTTAATTGATGCCCATTAAATGATTTGTGGACTAATCTTTGTTTATTAAATGCTTAATGCTTATCTTAAATTGATCACTTAAGATAAAGTCATTAGATAATCTAAGATTTGAGAAATATACCTATATTATTGGATAAATAAATAAATAATATGGTTTAGATTAATAAATGAAAAAACTCTAGATAATCATGAGGTTGCTAGTTTTGAAATAGGGAATTTTAGGATTGTAATTCTTTATCTTTAAGACTAAATCTTATGTATGACCAAACTTAAAGATATGAACAATAGAGTTAATGCAATGACTTCACTATAGTGCTGCTTTCAGTTAGTGAAAATACTTTAGATTAGGCATTAGAAAATCTAAATCAATTATACTATCAACCACCTGAGCCTTAATTGAATAATTAGGAAATTCAATCTTTAACCTTTGTTGTAATTTATTGGAAGCTTTCTAGGTTTTCTAACTTACATGTGTAATCTTTTAATTTGCAATTCAGTATTCTCTAGATAATTGTAATTTGAGTGACCTAGGCCTTAGATTAGTTCCCGGTCAGATTGACATTTAGACTCTTAAAAATACTCCACTATTTTACTTATTGCCAGGTGTAATTATCGAAAAGTTGGTCTTAAATTAATTATGGAATTATTCATCAATCGATTAATTTGTGAGAGCTTATTTTTTGTAATACCAACTGATAATAATGATGCCTTAGCTAATTTAGAGGCTGGGATTAATTTTATGTTTCATAAGTTATTTCCTGAGTTGAGACTAAAAATCAGGAAGCCTATAAGGATGAGTATTACACTAATTAATTGACTTATTAAGTATCTTAGAGGTGTTATTAAAAATATATTAGTCAAAGTGCATAAGTTTATATTACCTATTCATTTCATGATTGTAGATGTAAAATGTAAAGAGGATTTTTTGTTAATTCTAGGTTGACCTTTTCTTGCTACTTCGAAAGCTTTGACCAATATTTTAGAGAAAAATTTAACACTTAGAATTGATGAAAAATGTATTACTTTCTTGCATTTAGAAGCTATTATGCCATCTTTACAAGCAAAAAATGATACTTTCACTTTTAATAATCCTATTAATGTCTCTTTGAGTGTTTTTGTAGGAAATTTCCAAACATAAACCTTATAATGTGATTTATTGATGGTATCGAGTATTGAGCACTACAAAGGAGAAATGAGTTTGAATCTTAATGTTAAGGAACTAGATGAATGGAGTTTTAGAGTTGAAGAAGTTACAAAAAGCTCTAAGGGAAGTGTTTGCTTGTTTTATGATACACTGCAAGTATACATATTACAACTTATGGTATAATATATATTTTTCCCATGATAATTGATTGTAGACACCTAAGAATATAAATTGCACTTTTTAATGATAAACTAAAATTACATAAACTTAAAATTGAACTAAGTTAACAGAACTTAATAAATGAAGTCACAGAACAAAGCCAAATAATGAAGTTGCTCATTGATGGAAACTTAAGGGTTATTTTATCATTGTTTATCCTTTATTTACCTGGTTTGATCTTAGAAATCCAATAGTTTGATTACCCTCTCTTGAAATCTAATCAAGTAATCCCAATCGAAATAATTACAAGTTGTATTGTAACCACTCGGTTAATAAAAATACTTTTAAATGCGTAATTAAATTTGAAGCAATACTAAGGATAATTAGTGAGCAACTAAGATCTCTCTTCAATCACTTGTTAATTTGATTATTGTAGGTCCAATAAGCCACCATCTCTCATTGCATAACCTAACTCAAATAAATGAAAATAATATCTCGATTTAAATTGATTATAAGCTTATCAATTATCATAAACATCTATGTATTAGTTCAATAAGATAAAATTCACTCAAACAGTTCAAGAATAAACCCAAAACTATATCTAATAGTCCATAATCATGTTTAACAAACAATTATTAAGATTAAACATTCAAAGGAAAGTCATGGAAAAGAGAAAACAATGGATCAAGTTTAAGCCCCATAACTGGAAAATGTAAAAAGCCTTGTCAATATTGATTTCTCCACTTCATCTTGAGTTCCTTATTGTTTTTCTTCTTTAAAACTTAATGTTTTCCTCTTGTGGATGTTCCCTAAACTCAAAATGGCAGTTTTTAGGCTCCCACATCTCCCCCCTAATTGAAAATAGTATCAAACTTCACTTGAATACATCATCTCTGTAATTTCTAAAACTTTATTAAGTCACTATAGTGACATATACTTGTGAACTTCTCTATCACTATAGCAACTTAGTTGCTATAGCGACCTGCATTTGGCTCCCATGCTCCTTCTTCTTCTCCTTTTAGCCTCCTAACTCATATTTCACATAATGTTGCATTAGATACTCATTCTAATAAGATAGAATTCTTGCCCAAAATTAAAAAAAAAACATCACACCAAAAAAATTAAACATTAATAATAGTTTTAGAATATCTTCAAACTAAGTTTAAAACATGTAATCATCATCCAAGACTTACATAATAACACACTAAACCACCAAAGAAATAAAATATAATGTAACCCTATCAACATCCCCACACTTGGACTTTTGATTGTCCCTAAGTAAAACTAAGGCATAAATAAAGAAAACAAGTTACATAATCATATAATGAAAATGTGCTGACATAAATGCAACAAATATATGAATGTGAGAATGATGAAAATGTAACAATGGCATAAGACTTTATAAAATTAGATTTCCTTAGAACATAAATCATTTAAGAAGGTTCAAATCATTTATCTTGTGAAATTAAAATCTTGAGTGTCTTTAAATGGAAGATGTAACTTAAGTAAGATATTAATAACCTATTCTTACACCATTGACACTTGTAATCATGCATTAATCATGCATATCTTGTACGTTTTGATGCAAATTTATGGGTAATTGTTTCTATTGCTATAGATTGATGTCTTGATGTTTTGAAAGAGTTTTAAGACATGTTTAAACATCTGTATTTTTCTTATTGAAGGTCTGAATGAACTAATTTTAAACTGTCCACTTAAGATTAGTTTTTAAGATAGTTTAAACATGAGAAATCATCTTAAATTATTAGAAAAATCAATAAGTAACAAGAATTAATCCTTGCATAACCAAACCTGTATTTTTTTTGTGAAAGTTAGAGTTCTGAGATGCATTTTCCAGAACTCACCTTCTTGAAATTAAAGCCCATTTACTTGATTTTAAAGCATAACTAAGCTTTGAACAAGATTAAATGGAGAAAAAACAAAATCTTAACCATAGCTTTTTTTTATTTTGTGAAAGACTTTAATTAGAATTTAAATGTGTTCCTAAGCTCAATTAAATCATCAATCATCTAATCCTTAGCTAATTTACACATTTGGTAATTTTCAAAATTTTTCAGAAGCAATTAAAAATCATTTTTGAAGTTTTTAAGCCAAGGTAATCTAGTTTAAGCAATTTTCAGGTTTTTAATCAATTTGTCTAGATTTTTATTAAATAATTGTAATCTAATCGACCTGGTAATTAAGCAACATTTTACTCATAGGATCAACATTTGGAGTCTGAAATTTACTCCATTATATTACTTTTGTGATAGGTGCACTTGCCTTTATTTCGTTGATTTTCACGGTAAAATCATTTGAAAATCATTTAAAGTTTTAAAGGCTCGTAAGCAATGTAACAAGTTTTTGGTGCCGTTGTTGGGCAATTTTTCTATAATTATTTGCTAGTTATTTTGCTTTGTGTGCTTTATTATTTTTTACTTAGTTTAATTGCTTTTTCTGTTTATTTTCTTTTATTTCGTATTTTATTCGAACTTGTATGCATACTTAGGGACTCAATCCCAAGCTAGTAGACTTCAATCCAGAACTCAAGCACACGTTGAGGAAGAAGAAGAAAGAAGCTCGCGTAACCCCGTCTGATTCATTGGATGTAGGAACATCGAGTGACACTGAATTCGAAACTGTAGAGAAAATGGACCCCGAAGAACATGTAGTTGCAAGACCTCAAGTAGAAAATAAGGAACCAACCATGATGAACTTAGCTTTATGGAACTAAGGTAGACCTATGGTTAGCATTTTGAGGCCTAAAGTCAATGCAAATAAATTTGAAATCCTGCATAACATCATTTCATTAGTTACATCCTCACAATTTGGAGGTTCAACTTTAGAAGATCCTAATGAAAACCTTCAAAATTTTCTTGATATTTGTGATCTTTTAAAGATCAATGGGGTCTCTGATGATGCAATTAGACTTAGACTTTTCCCTTTGTCTATTAGAGATAAGGCAAAAGCTTGGTTGTCAACTCTTCAACCTGGTTCCATTACTACATGGGAAAAATTGATGAAATTATTCCTACCTAAATTTTTCCCACCTACTAAGATAGCCAAAATGAAAACTAAAATTAGCTCATTCATGCAATATGAGAATGAGAGTTTATGCGAGCCATGGGAACGATTTAGCGAGATGCTTGCAAAGTGTCCAAGTCATGGATTTAATACATGGCAGCAGATTGACACCTTCAACTCGTAGTACCATTGATTCTGTAACTAGAGGCAATCTAATGCATAAAACTGTGACCGAAGACTACAATCTAATTGAGGATATGGCTAAAAATAGTTTTCAGTATAATTCTGAACATTATCTAAGGAAACCATATGGTTTTCATGCAATCAATGATACAACAACTCTTGCAGCTCAACTGAAAGTACTAAATAAGAAGATTGATAGTTTGATGACCGGTGCTAGTAGTAGTTCTCATAATTTGGATTGTGAGAGTTGTGATAGTGCCTCCCATTCATCATTAGAGTGTCAAGAAGGAAGTCCTTTTGCTCGAGGACCAGATCAAGCGTAATTTGTTAATAATTTCAATAGGCAAAGAGGACACCCTTTTTCATGGAGTAACAATCAAAACTACATACAACCACCTCAACACCCTCAAGCTAATCCTCAAAAACCACCTCCAACTAGCTTTAGAGCCAACCAACTTCAAAGAAAAGTGCCAAAATTTGAAGAGAAAATTCTTAAGTATATCTAATTTAATGAGTCTAGAATGAAAAATCATGAAGCATCGATCAAGAACTTAAAGACTCAAGTTGGACAAATAGCTTAACTCTTATAAGAAAGGCTACCCGGTAAGCTTCCTAGCACAACCGAAGTCAATCGTAGAGGGCATGCAAAGGCAATTATATTAAGGAGTGGAAAGGAGGTTAAGAGTGAAAGGAAGAAGGTAGAAGAGAAAGGTAAGTAAGTAATAGTAGAGAGTGAAGAAGATAGAGAAAAACAAGGACATGACAGAAGAGAGAGAATTCAGGAAGAAGAGAAGAAGATTGAGAAGGATGACAAGGGTGCAATTTTAGACAAGTCACCTAGGTTATTCGCTGACCCAAATGTACAACCCTACAAGCCTAAGATACCATACCCTCAAAAGTTGAAGAAGACTCACTTAGATAAGCAATTTGGGACATGTTTAGAGATATTTAAGAAGCTACATATCAATATCCCATTTCCTGATGCAATTGCCCAAATGCCTTCTTATGCAAAGTTTTTAAATAAAATCTTGTTTAACAATAGAGGGTTAAAGGAGTATGAGATAGTTAAGCTTAATAAAGAGTGTTCTGCTATCCTAGTGAAGAAGTTACCTCCAAAGATCAAAGATCCTGGTAGTTTTACTATTACTTGTACATTTGGTAGCTTACAAATTGATAGGGATTTGATGGATTTAGGAGAAAGCATTAATTTGATGCCCTTATCAAATTCAAGCAATTAGGATTAGTGATAAGTGTGCTTTTAGGTTATTTTTCTAGGTTGTTTTAGGTGTTTTAGTGTTTCTCTGTGTGTTTTAGCTTTATTTGATTTCATCTTTTGCATCTTTGCATGATATTTGAAGTGTTTAAGTGTTTAGTTATTTTTTTTAGTGTTTAAGGGTGGATTTTAAGCTTTTTTTAGGGCTAGGTTGATGCACATTGTTCCTTGATTTTGCAGGCATCAGAATTTCAAATTAGAGTATATTTCAAGTGACTTTGGTGGCTTGTTAAGAAACTTTAGAGCTCAAATGGCCACGAAAATTAGTGGAGAGGAAGATCAAGATGTTAGGAGTCTCCAATTCAAATATCAAGTCAATCGGAGGTTTGGAGAAGGCGTTATGCCCAAAAGAGTGAAGGGTTTTCAAAGTTGTAGAGATTAGGTCACAATCGTGATAGTATTATTCATGAGCCTCTCTGTCACGATCATCACCCAATCACGATCGTGACAGTGGGTCTAATACTAGACGGGGGGATTTTAAATATCTTGACCCCCCTTTTGGCACATATAAGGGTTCAAAACCCTAGGAGCCTCTAACATTCATTAG
>JAOXYD010068795.1:0-12714 GCA_028565735.1 Pinacopodium congolense | reverse complement strand
AGAAGTCAGAAATTGTATACTAACATCAGGTCGTTCATCCTATAATGGCGCCGTTGTAGAGTGTAGACCCTTTTCATTAATGTGCATAAGCAAATTCAACTTATGAAACCATTGCTCAAAGATAAGTATAAATGCGCAAAATGAATTTTCCCTCACGGTTTCACTCATTTCCCTCAAATGTATGATGGTTCATGATTCGCTCAAGCTTCTTATAGGAAACTACACTATCATAGGCTTTCTAATGCATCAATTTTTCTCTACAATGATTACATGCTTAAATAGATCAAAAGGACTTTGTTTCTGGTTTTAATGGGGTTAAGGTTAAAGTGGGTGAAAAGGGGGTAAAGGGTTCATCACAAGCATTCATAAAGCATCAAATGCAAAAAAGGGATGGCAAATATAACCTTTCGAGATAAACAAAAGAATAGTACTACTACTCCAAATTTATTGATGTTACTAACTGTTATTCTTTTTTTTCTTTTTCTTTATTTTTCTCTCTTTATTTTTCTTTCTTCTTCATTTTTGTTTTGTTTTTTCTTCTTTTTTTTAAACAATAATAAAGAAACAATAAACAACATAGTAGCTACAAGAAATGTGCTCAAAAAGTAGCAATATCACTAAACTTATCTCGGAAAAAAAATGTAGCTCAAAATCCCAAATAGTGCATAACTTAATACTCTACTAAGCATGTGAATGGGTTAGGCTAATGGGGTTTTAGGGTTTTAAAGGGTGTTTTCAAGAAACAAAAGGGTTAAGGCTCAACAGGATAATAAAAGGTATGTCATTTAAGCCAAAGGTTTACACAAAAAGTGCCTTAATCATCTATATTATGAATGCATTCAGTAGACCCAAACCGATTCAATGCAAGTTTTGAAGGTAATAACCTAAGGAAGCATCACACATACCAAGAAATGAAATGACTATAGATGGAGTCATATAGGCTAAATCCTCACATTGGCTCAAATGAAAATTCGTTATGCATCTCGACACTACCTTATTGCTCAAGCATCATGTTTTGAGTAAGCTTATACGACCAACTACTTTTCATCATTCAACATGGTTCACTATCTACTCAAGTAGCCTAATCTAAGTTCAAACATGCATTCAATCTCATTCCAACTAGCATGATAGAATCTCATGGCAAGATAAACTAGAATGATTCAAGTGTAGATCCATTTCTTACACAAAACAACCCCCTAATATGCTTAAAACATTCATCCTAACCAATACAATGCAAACAATGTAATCACAAATGCAATACATGCAAATACTACCTACTTCCCTACACTTAAACAACACATTGTCCTTAATGTGGAAAGCATAACAATAAAACGCAACAAACACACAACACAAACAAAACATAAAAAGATTAAGGGTTAGAAAGGCTTATGTTGGTGTCCGTTAATCCACGGTGTAGAAAACCTTTGTCCTCTTTGCCTTTGAACCTCCAACAAGCTATAATGTGTAACAAACCTTCAAGCTTCACCAAATTGCTTAAACAACAAGAGAACATAAAGGAAAAATAAACTAAAGATCAAACAAACTAAACACAAATAACTCAAAGCAAAACAACACTAAACACAAAAACAAACTAACTAAAAAAAACAAACATGCTAATTTACGGTCATTAGCTTGACCCTTGGCATATTTGTACTATCCATTGTCAAATAGATGTTTTAGCCCAACAGGTAGCATGCTCAAACTCCGTATGGAACTTGAAACAACTTCCTTTAAAGTAGGCTCCCAATCAGCACGATGCTCGAAAGCTTCTGGAGAGTGGAATCGAACTGCTTCATCATCAAACTCTAATGTCCACTCTCCTTTCTGGACATCGTCTTTCTCCCAAGATGGTCTCTGTAGTTGAGTAGGCAATAAATATGAAGGCTCTTCATCCTGTTTAACACTTGGGCATAGCTCGTTCTCTAATTTGGCACTAGGCAACTCTTCCTCATGTTCTTCCTTCCCTTCTACTTCATCATCTTTCAAATTTACCTTTCCCTCATGCTTTATCTCTTGCTTCTTCTCACACTCATCAATCATATCTAACTTCATACAATCACTTCTTTTAACTGGGGTTATCAACTTCTTACCCATGTTAAATACTATTTGCTCATCACCAATGCGAAGGACTAACATTTCCTTATTGACATCAATCAAAGCCTTACTAGTGTTCATGAAGGGTCTACCAAGGATCAATGGGCAACTCTTATCTTCTTCAAAATCAAGCACCACAAAATCAACAGGAATGAAGAACTTATCTACTTTGATGGGCACATCTTCCACCAATCTAAATGGTTTCCTTAGTTTTGATCTGCTAGTTGTATAAGCATGGAAGTTAGCTTCATCTTACCTAACTCCAATTTTTTAAAAACAAATAAAGGCATCAAGTTAAAACTTGCTCCTAAATCACATAAACATGCAGAAAATTCAAATTTACCAACAATACAAGGGATAGTGAAACTCCCTGAATCTTACATCTTGGAAGGTATGTGGCTGGTGATGAATGATCTACAACTCCCTGTCAATTATACTATTTGGTTGTCATCTCAAATCTGCTTGTTGGTTAGGATATCCAATAGAAACTTAGCGTATTTAGGTATATTTTGTAAGGCATCCATAAATGAAAATTGTTGAACCTTCTCAAAGAACTAAAAAACTTTTACAGCTATTGAATTTGGTTGAAGCCTTTGTGGATAGGGGATTTTTTCTTGTACGATGGTGGTGGGATGTATGGCTTCTCCTCTTCCTCTTCTTCTTCTTTCTCTTTCTCTTGGCTCTCCCTTATGGCACTCTCCCCCTCTTCTATTGGCTCCTCAGGATCTTGCCTAATGATAACTTTGATGGCCTCAAGTTGTTCCTTTGGATTGGTTTCGGTGTTACTTGGTAGGCTACATGCATTCCTTAAAGACAAAGAATTAGTAATTTGACCTACTTGTACCCTGAAGTTATGGATGGATGAAACATGGTTCTTTGCAATCTTATCAAACTTTGCTTCCTTTAGCTTTTGACTCTCTTCATTCCTTTTTTGACCTTCCTTAAGACTTGAGAATTTTGATCCTAACACATCTATTAACTTATCCATTTTGCTTTAAAAAAATTCATTTCGGTCTTGTTGGAATCTAAGAGTTCTTTACGATCTTACTTGGACACCTGCATGGTTAGTACTCCAAGAAAAATTTTGGTGGTTTTCCACCACAGATTATAAGTATTAGATTATAAGTCATTACCTCTTGGGGGTGCCCCATGTTGTTTACTTGCTTAGTGCCACCAATTCCTTATAAGAAACATCCTGTTGTTTCATGGTTGTCATGCCCACATAACTCAAACTGTAATTGCATGGCCCTGACTGAAGATGAAGATGCTTCTTTCATGTTGTTGAACTGTTTGGCGAGGGCGTTAATCTGAGCTTGAAGTGTTGTTACTGAGTCAACTGGTATCATCTCTTTTTGCTCCCTTGGCCCTAACCTACTGCTCTCACTTAACCATATAAAACTATTACTCACCAACACTTCCAAAAGTTCATGAGTTGCCTCAACGGTTTTCCTAATCAAAGACCCCTATCAGCTACATCTATGGTCCCCCTTGTGTTCTGAGTAACTCCGTTATAGAATGTCTGTAGCAAGAACTCTCTTGGGAGATTGTGGTGTAGGTAGCTCCTTTACAACTCTTTGAACCTCTCCCAAGCTTTATATAAGGACTACCTATCATTCTATTGAAAAGTCGTGATTTCATTAGTAATCTTCGTTGTGTTGGTCAAGAGGAAACACTTGGTAAAGAATGCTTGGGCTACTTGCTCCCACGTAGTAATTTGAGTTAAGTTGAGCGAGTTGTACCATGCCTTTAGACCAATCCCTTAAAGAGAATGAAACTAATTTAAGCCTCATAGCATCATCAGACATTCAATTAAACCTGAAAGTTTCACAAATCTCAAAAAAAATTTATCGATGGGTGTTAGGATCTTCATTGAGTAGTCCATAAAACTGCACACTACTTTGAAGTATGTTGAGGAGTACAAGTTTGATCTCAAAATAGTTTGCTTGATTCATAGGCCTTGCAATATCTTAGGGCTGAAACCTGGCTTCATAAAATCCATCAGTATCCTCTCAGCTCCTCCTTGTTCTCCTTCTTCCACCATATTTCTTTGTAAATTTTTGTGGCACTTTGCTGTTCTTAATTCTCATTTGTGCCTTATTATATTCAATAACTCTGCTTCACTAAATTCGGTAGACCTTCACGTGCTCCTTGTGTTCATGTACTTGAAAAACACAAGAAAAAGTATCAAAACTCTGAAATAAAAGTAACCTAGACTAAACAAGTTACTAAACAAAACAATTCCAAGCAACGACGTCAAAAACTTGTCGATTGTAAAACAAACTACTAGTTTTACAATCGAAACAAGTATAATGGTAGTAACTTGTAGTAAAGAACGGATATCAATCCCACAACGATTGAGTTTAGTCATCACTTAACTTATATTCTACTTTGTTTAAAAAATAAATTCAGATATTAATGAATCAGAAAATAAAATAAACTAATAATAACAACCAATCGAGACTAAATGCAGGAATTTGATAACTAAATCTTAAGATTATGTCGTTCTATCCCTATTTTGCTTCCCTCTTGCATTCCTAATTCAATTATTCTTAACCCAAGATTTTCTAATACTTAATTACCCTCTCTCAAGGTGCAATTAATTGTCTCTAGCTAAATAGATAAGGATTAATTATGCTATCTCTAGTGTTATGAACTTTTCCTAACCATTCAACTAGATATTAAGCTATCTTATAGGTAATTTTAAAAAAATAGCCAAGATCTTTATTTAACTACTTGCAAACACCTGAATATGTATAGGTCTATTGGGAGCCAACTCTTGTTGCACTACCCAACTCAAATACCTAACTCACTCTCTCGGTCTATTACAAAGATGCCCAACTCACCCTCTTGGTCTATTGCAAGGTTTAAGCTCAATACATATCACAAAAATCCATTCATTAAAAAAAAAGCATGAGTTCTACAAAAAAGTTTAATAACAACTATTATAAAGTATTTAGCTACTTATAATAACAATAAATCCATTAATAATCAATTTTCTCACACAAACAAGTAGTAAAGAAGGTGAAGAATAAACTAGATAAAGCTTTGAAGCTCTTCTCTTCACTTCTAGAATGTTAGAAAATATGGGGTTAATGTTTCTTGATGATTTCCAAGATTGATTTAGTCGCCTCCTTTGCGTAGCCACCAAAAACCTCTTACTTGCCTCTTCTTGGACATTGTCTAATGAATGTTGGAGGCCCCCTAGGGTTTAGAACACTTAGACATGTCAAAAGCAAGGTTTCAACACTTAAAATCCCATGCTTGATTTATAAAGAAGTCGGCTCCACTATCATGATCATGGCCAATCACAATCGTGACAGAGGGTTGTCATTCCAAGGAGTGTCACAATCGTGACAGATCACCCTTGTGACACCCTATTTGACAACTTTAAGCATCCTTCACTCATTTGACCATAATTTCTACTCTAAAACTATAATTGACTTAAAAGTTGAAATGGAGACGTCTAAGATCTTGATCTTCCTCTCTAGAAATTTTCATGACCATCTGAGCTCTAAAAGGCTTCCTAATTAGCCATCAAAATCACATGAAAAACATCCAACTCTGAAATCCTTATACCTGCAAAATCAACCAACAAAGTGTATCAAACTATCCCTCAAATAAGCTTAAAATCCACTCTTAAATAGTAGACAAGATAAGGAAACACTTAAACACTTCAAAGATCATACAAAGATGTAAAAGATGCAAAATATGAAAAAAAAACTAATGCTAAAACACATAAAGAAACAATAAAACACTAAAAACAGCCTAGAAAAATAACCCTAAAGCACACTTATCATGTTTACCGTTGGTTATTATTCAAATAGAAATTAAAATTTAAAAAATTAGTCTCATGTGGTCATACAATTGATGATTTGTGAAATGCTTAAAAATCTTAATGCTTAGATATTATTGTTACATCATAAGTGACAATAATAGAGGGTTCAGATGAATAAAAAATATGACAGAGAAGCAAAAAACAAAATATAAAGCTTGATGGATTTATTGAAATAATTAACAAAAGTTGACATATTGTTGTATAAACCTATAATATATAAAAATCCAATACAAAAAATAGGGTCTAAATTGAAAAACTAGAGTAAAATACTGAAGTCAAAAGTTGTTTAGGAAAGAAAAGAATGAAACAATAAAAATCTGCAATTTTGTAAAGGAACAAAGCTATCTAGTTAGTCCCATCATAATTAAAAGCCCTAGGAAAGCCCCATGTGCTAAGAGTTAGTAGCTTGAGTTTTAGTCATTGCCCTTAGCTTACTGTTGTAGTCTAAACTTAAGCAAAATGAATCCAATTCAGTCTTAGAGCAAGCCAAAGGCAATTGTCAATACAAATTTAGTCTTAAAATAGTACGAAGCCGAGTATCATACCCAAGAGACCGAAGTGCAATAATATCAAATTAAACGATGCAAGACTACTCAAATAAGTAAGATTTAATTGATTAAAAAAAGAATTAAAATACACGGCTAGGGAAATATTCAATGTTCAAAATATGGTTAAACTGTACTAAAAAGAAAAAAATTGGCCAAAGTTTCAAATTCTAATTTGTTAATCCATTAAAATTAGTCGTTGTGGATTGATTTAGGATTTACTTCACTCAAGAAAAACATAACCAATGCTCATGGAAATGTCTTTTCTCTTTTAAAATCAAATTACCTATTTGATTTATGAATAACTTGGAATAAAAGGCATTAATCTTAAGAAGCCTAGAATCAAGTTCGTTAATCCTACGAATCCTAATACAAGAACCTAAAGATGGTCTACATTTACGTTTAAGTGTGTTACCTAATTGAATTTTAGGAAATCTAACACCAATAGTTATGGAATTCAATTACCCAAGGCTCGAATCTAGGTGATCAAGCTAAAGTAGGAAAAAATAAATATTAAATTAAGCAAAAATCAACCAAGAACAATCTATTCATAACCTAATATTATCTTAACCTTAAGCAAAAACAATCTACTCACACTTATTCATCAATAGAAAACAAGTTAATATCATAACAAAGGTTTCTATTGAATGAATAAAAAAGATAGAGTCAATACAAGTGTTAAATAAAAAATATAAATAACTAACAAAAATATGGACTTTACCTGAATATTTTTACTCCAAATAATCACTTAAAAGCTCCCAAGAACATATATTATGTTCAAGAAACAACATGGACAAAAAAAGAGATGAAATCCTCGATATGGTGATGTATGAGAGGAAGTTGTCTTAAATGCTATTTAAAAATGATGAAAATAGGAGTATTTATACTCCCATAAATGACTGTTATAATTTAGGAATGTATATGGTTTTGTTTTGTCACGTTTGCGTTAAAGAATAATAAAAGCAATGTTGATTATTAACTTTGTTTATGTATAAGAAATTTACAACTTCTACCCCTCTTCGTTTTTGATGCTCTAACGCCTTCCAAACACCTTCAATGGCCATGAAATTTGGTATGTAGACTCTTCACATGATTTTATTGCACTCTATAAAATTTTGGAAAGATATGAGCTCTAAATATGTACCTAATGCATCACCAAATTTACCTACTCAAAAAATGGTGCTTGTTTGAGCTTCTCCTTCTCTTCTCTTAATGCATTCTTCATGCTTGTCATATAGCCTTGAAATTTGGAGTGAAACTTTATAACATGATTCTCTAAGTCCTAAAATTAATTCTACACCTCTTTTACTTCCATAAATGTCTCAAAAGACTCATAAAATTGCTTCTATTTGCGTCTTTGACCTCCTTTTTTATTCTTTTCAATCTAATTACATCTAAATAGCTTTAAAATTTCAGTATAATCAAGAAAAATAATAAGATAGTTTTATATCTATTTAGGAGTGAAAACACATTAAAAAAAAGGCATAAAAACCAATATGAAACACTCTTAATACTCACATAATATGAATCAGGGTCATAGGACTAGTTAGTCCTATATATGCAATCTTAGGAGAGACCATCAGTTTAGAGCTTGGTTAAGGATAAGGTATGGGATTAGATCTGGAAAGAGTTCTAGAAGCCACATTAGGAAATAGATTAATCTATTCTAGAGCTCTATATTGCAGCTCCATAGGGTAGTCATGAACACACCTAATGCAGGGTTGTACTATAGTGGACCAACTACATGAGAGTTGTTTGGATGGCTCAAACACTCATGCCTCCATAGTGGTCTTGTTATTTTCAACCTTTGCTTCTTTTCTACTTTCATTAGTAGTTTTATTTGTAGCCTTTGATTGTGAATTTTGAGAAGGCAGCTCTTAGGATTCTGGATTTTGTTCTTCTATAGTGTTGACAGATGAATAGGAATTTTCATCATTAACTACACACCTTTTATTGAACCAAAGGAGGTTGCACCTTATTTTGATGATGAAAAAATATCTTTGTTATTGATATTTTTGTTTAAGTGTATATAAGAATAGTTTGATTACAGCATTTAAGCAATAATGTTCATTTTTAGATATATGGAGGATCGATCTACCAAATACAGATCATTCGATCGAATCCCAACACTACAAGGAGCATCGATTGATTGAAGGTAGATCGGTCGATTGAACCATGGAGATCAATTGACTGAATGAATGCATTCAGGAGATTGACTAATCAAATACAAAGATCGATCGATCAAAAGAACATTGGTCGATCGACCAAAGAAACCAACCGACTGAATGAAGTAAAACTACGAAGATCAGTCAATCAAATACGTTCATCAGTCGATCGAATGAAGAAGATCAAGAGTGGATTATGAGTAACAATCATATTGCACAATAGTAACAATATTTTTTCAACGGTCTAAAAGAATTAATTAGCAGTGAACATTACAGATCTCTCCAACAGATAAGTTAGTCTCATCTTATCTTATAAATAGAGGATTAAGCAATGTCTAATAAAGTAGCAGTGAGAAAAGTGATACAAGTGTTGAGAATGTGTGTTTTACTTGAGTTTAAGTCTTTGTGCCTTATACAAGCTTATTCGTGTGTTTGTCCTTGTGAGGTTATTCTTGAGCCATAAAAGAATTTGTAAGGTTATTCTTGATCCTACAAAAAAGGATTTGAGAGGTTATTCTTGAGCCTTAGAAAAAGTATGAGAGGCTATTCTTAATCCTTGAAGAAGAAAAGTAGGTTATCCTTGATCCTAAAGGGGTTTGTAAGTTGTAATCAATTTTACGTTTGTTTTACTTATCTTTCTTTGAATAATTACAAGTTCTTTTTATCTTATTTGTTTTATAATTTTTTATTTAGCTTTCGCAAATTATTGTTGATTTTATTCTTGTGTTTTTAATAAAAATTTTCTTGGAAACTAATTCACCTCCCTCTTAGATGTCATTTAGGACCAACACCTTTGTTAGAAAAAAAGATCAAAATCATCAATCAGTAAACTGTTATTTTGGAAAAGTAATTTATGTAATATAGATGGAGATGCATTTCATAAACAAGTTCCAAGTTAATGTGAATGTATACCTTGACACTGGTGAGATCTATATGATTATCTTCGAGAAAATGAATTAATTCCCTAAAATTTTCTTTTATTGGGTGATACTAACCATTATATGGCCATATGAATTGAAATAACATAGATGAAATTATGTTAATTATTACTATCTCATGAAGAAGAGTAATTTCCTAATGTTTATGCAGATTTGTGGAAATATGAAATTGTTATATGCCTCAACAATTTTGTTATGGGGAACTAATCTCCCTGCTGTAGTGGTGGCACCCTCGATAGAAAACTGTAATGTTGAAACATTCCTTTTTTTTTTCCTTGCATAAAAATCCCTCCCAATACTTAGTACAAAGATCCACTTGGAACCCCTTACTATATCCATTGGATCTTCACCTTGACTATATGCAATATTCCCATCTTGAAATATCACTTCATATGCTTCTTTTTCTTTCTATAAAAAAGTTAAGTTAGTTTCATATGGATTGAATTGGCAAGTGTAAATGCAACTAAAGAAAATAGCAACTTGCTGGTCTAAGATATTGAATTCATTGCTTTTGTAGGATAGTACTTGGACATTTATCTATATTTACTTTCTTCCCTTCTCCAACATCCAACCTACATATATAGCATAGCAAACGCGAGTCAGGAAAGAAAAAGTAAAGGAACTGAAGATTGCTCTTAAAAAAGTTTATATTGCATGATTTGTCTAATTTCCAAATTTTTTAATTCATAATATCATAATCGACTAGACAACCATACATAGAAGTTCTTTCTAGTAAAAAAAAGGTTGAGAGCCCTAACTTAAAAACTAAACAACGTAGTACATAAGTAAATTGTAGCTATACCGATGGAACAAATCAATTTTTAAGAAACATAAAATAAGTTAGAAAGTATTATTAAATTAATTTTCAATTATTATGGCATTGCTTCCACTGAGTGCTCATAATCTCAATATATAATGAAGTTATCCACATTAAAGAGCTTATAGCTTTGAGCAAGTATAGTGAGACTAGTTTTTAAGCCTTCTCATCCTTAGATAAACCTTTCCCCACTTGCAATTAGGAAGTGCTAGTGTTAATATCCTTGTGATGTTTATGGAGATATATAGATAGATTACAAAACTCCTTTCTCTTAAAATTTTCCAAGATTGGAATGCAAAGATCACCTAGGCAGCCCTTGTACTAGCACTCGCCCACTTTCTCTATCTTGGAACATAAGTATCTGAGTAGGGGTTCCCTTGCAGTCTATTCATGTTACCTATAAATTGTATTTGTTTTGACTCTTGAACAAATGGACTCCCTAATTGATAATTTATGTATGCATGAAAATTTCATCTAAAGTTATCACGTCATTAATAAAGTGTGATGTATAGAAATTTAGGATATGATTTGACATGTTTTCACCCTTATCTTAACGCTAAATTGTCCAATTTATGTATATATTTGATGAAAATACAATTTCATGATAAAAAGTGGAGTTTGGTGGGAAAAAAAAGGTGTGGATACTTTTGTAGAAGGTCAATATAGGTCTTTAATAGTATTGTTAATGTCTTATTTGCCCCATTGTTATAGTCAACTAATAAGAACAACGAGACTCTTTAATGCAGTCATTATGAAGTGAGATACCACCTTTGAAGAACACTTCACTGATAGCAGGATAAAGTGCGCTATAAAAAGGTGCCATTCATCAATGATTTCAAAGATCATTCTAGTCTTTAGATATAGGTTCTAGCTTGAAGGAAAATTTGGACTAAATCTCATTATTCTATTTATTTTATACCATACACGCTTGAATTTTTAGCAGTTTAGGGGTGAGTACTTCGAATATTTCACTTTAAGCTATATTGATTGTTAGTTAATTATGGTATTATAATGCAAATGATGCATTTGATATAGTGAATATTAAGTAACTCTTGATTGATTTCGAACCCCTAATTTTTCTTTTTCTGTTTATTTTGATGTGAATTACATGTGTTGGTGGCCTTTGTGTATAATATTGGGTTTTAAAGGATAATTCATATGGATTATTATGATAATTTGAATAGGATGTACATTTTAATAATTAAAACATAAAAAAAAAATTTTGTGTGCTGAATAACTAAGCACAAAATTTTCACTTTACTGACTTCATATCGATAAAAACATCGAAGTTCATAAGTAGTCCTGGTAGCCATTTAAGAGGATGACCTAGTTAAGTAACCGGAAGTGTGCATAATAAGATATTCACTTTCACATCAAAAGTCTAGTTCACATCTCAAACAAACTTAAAAGAGTACCCTAATTAAGTAATCGGTGGTTATTCATTGTAAAGTACTTTCCCCCTATAAATTAATGCTCTAAAATAACTTTTTTATTGTTTTTAAAACACCCTTGACTAAATTTATGCAATGATCTGTATGAAGTTACTTGAACATTTTGTTTTATGCATAAAAAATTACTTATTTCTCATTGTGTGTTTTCATTTAAAAAAGGTTTTGGTCATGGTAGAGTTAGGATATGTAAGCTATATCAGATACATTGATATGTAATTTTTGTGTGCTTAATTATCTTTCAACTTATGATTAGAATTTTTTTAAAGTTGGGTACCTAAGTCATTTCTTGAGGATAAGCAATTAGTTTTGATAGTACCTTAATTATATATTTTTTAGGCATGGTTTCATTATGATTATCTAGGCTTGAGAGGTAATTCTTGTGTTGTGGGTACACATTTAAGTAATTCTTGAATAAGATGCTACTTACATTGTTGTGGAAGATTATTCATGTGCACAAAGAAAATTGGTGAACATTTTGGGACACTTTTTAGCTAGGAAGACTAAGAGCATCCTGTTATGAAGTTACACACCAATTTTCAAGGTCATATGACAATCCATTAAGAATTTATCAAGAAAAGAATAAGAGAAGTTTAAACAAGCACAAGTTTTGGTATAAGTGGCTTTGGTAATGCATTAGGTGCACTTATAGAGCTTAGAGTGTTATGAAATTGTTTGGTCACATATCAAGTTTCATGACCATCTTTGTAGGAGTAGTTATAGCTAAAATACCGAGAAGAGCTGAAATTTGGAAAATTTTTAGAGAACAAAAAAAGGAACATGAAGAATAGGAGGGCCACAATCATAGCCTAGTGGTCCCGAGACCCACCATGAGGCACTTGACATGTGGTATTTTAAGTTGTTGGGGTATA
>JAOXYD010068785.1:0-12715 GCA_028565735.1 Pinacopodium congolense | reverse complement strand
TTTTTTAATTTTTATTTTGTAGGTTTTCAAGGATAATTCAAAGATCAAAAAAAAAAAAAAAAAAAAAAGAAGAAAATCACTAACACACACATTATTGAACTAAGGTGCTAAAGACATCACGAAGAAGTTGGTGATAAATAAAAAAGGGAGCCATGCCTTGATCTTTGCTATAGTTTAACAAACTTGTATGATTAGTTGTGTTTTGGACGTTGAACATGCTTGGAATCTTACTTGATGATTTATATGTCTTAGAATAATTTTCATATATCATTTTCTTAATAAATATTCTTTATTAATGATTGATGCCTTAATCATTTTGAATGATTCATGATTGTTTGAATTGTTTCATGGTTGATTTGATTTTCCTATTCGATTAAATCTTATTTGTTTAGGAGTAATGAAAATTGTATAAACATGACTTGATAATCTTTTTTTATATATGTAAGATGTGTTTATTTATTTGAAAATTCTCAAGTCATGATATGTTAATTACAAATTGTGTAGGAAAGTACGTGAACATGGTTCTTATGAAGGAGATTACATTAGCAAGCATTTAGAAGAATCATTTCACTTTTGATCATAAATAATCATATTTTTTTTCAATGATCCCTCTAATGTTTTGAAATTTGTACTTGTATATTTTTAAAGTATTGCTTTTAATGAAGGGAAGGTTAGAAGTTTTATAAAAGATGTAGGATTTCTTTTTACAAAATTTTTTGTTAAAACGTTTAATGATTTTGATAAATCTTAATGAATCGCCTCCATGCATTGGTTTATGAAAAATGATTGAAATTTTAACAATGCATTAGACATCATAAATTTTGAAAATGTTTAAATTCCTTAAGGTATGATTTTCAAAAAGTTCAAGAAATTTCATTTAGAGGTGTTATAATTCATGTGATATCTTGGGCGCATCTTTTAAAATTTGTTTATGTAATATTATGTTTTCCTTAGGGGGAGTTAAAATTTTTTCTTAAATATGCAAGAAGTTAGTTTGAATGCATGATTTTTTAAAAGAATGAAGAAATCGATGGCTTGTAAATTTTTCAAATAAGTTTTTGAAATGAGTTTCAAAATTATAAGTAATATTAGTTGTTTTTATTAAATTTGTCATTAAGGTTTGAAATTTTGGTATTGTATCATTATGCAAATACTTAAGGAGAGCATTGAACTTGATTTGCATATTTGATCTTTGAATATTGAAAAGTTGAGTTTTGTTAAATTCATGCATATCGTTATTTTTTAATGGGTAATAATGCATGTTTTTTTTAATTCTTTATGAAAGGGGAAGTTTTTAATGGTGATTTTTAATTATGATTTGAAATTGATGTGTATAATCCCTTTCATGTGCATACTCCTACATATGAGTGTTTTAAATAAAAATGCATGATTTTAAGAGACAAGTTTGATGTTTTGAAATCACTTTGTGATAGAATATGTTCAACTTGGGGAGAGTTAAATTGAATTTGAGAAGTAATGCTTTAAAGGTGTAGTTATGAACCTTTTTTATGTCTTATTATAAAAGTTTGGATTTTTTTTTTAAATTTGTTTAAATAGTTGCATAATTTTAATTACCTTAGGGGGAGTTAGTCAAATTGAGAGTTTGATGAATTTGTGATAAAAAAGGATTTTTGACACAAACATGGAGTTGTGTGAATTATGAAGTGATTTAATTGGTATAATGAGATAGTATACATATTGAGTACAATGATTTTGTAATGATAAGTGTTTTTAGCCTCTTTGGAATGACAAACATTGTTAAATGCTTTAGGATATTTTTGAAATTGTTATATGGTTAATTATGCTAGGTAAGAAATTTATGTATGAACGACAATTAATTTTTGGTTAATTAGTTGCTTCGGTTATGTGTAAATTTATGTTGTTATTTTGTGATAGGTGATTTCTTTGAGTGTGATTAACAATTGACATTGTGTCATATTTGTTTTGTTATAATTGGTATTAATAAGTCGTTTTTAACAATTGGTATCAACTAGTGGTATCTTGTTTTGAAAAATATTATTTTTTGTTATGGCCAATATCGATAATTGGTATAAAGTCTTGTTTTTATCAATTGGTATAGATAAGTCCAAATTTAAAAAATTTTGGTATCAAGTATGTGATTTTTGGAGTTAATTAGTTTTTTTTATAATAATTAGTGTCATTTTTTATGAAGATATATGTTTGAAAATTTTTTAAATGATATTTTGGTTGATGATGATCCCTTTTGATTTTTTGTTGATGTTTAATTTATCATATTGTGTTTTATTAAGGGGGAGTGTTTTTGGTTTAGGTATAACACTTTATGTTTTTCATGTAGTTTTTGAAAATTCCTAAGTGTTTTTAGGTAAGATTGCGTGGTAAAAGATGAGAAGATATGTGATTCTTGTCATATGTGAACTTTACATACTGATGTTAGATTATTATATCTTTTTATATTTATATTTTATGGTGATTACAAAAAGGGGGAGAATGAGAGGTATTATATTAAAAAAGAAGTATGTTGAAGTATTTGCATGTATTTATGGTTTATGATGGCATGTTATATGCTTTTATATGCTTTTTGTGTGTTAATATCACATAATTTTGATATATCAAAAGAAGAGATATTGTTAAACCAAGGGGTAGTTCCACCTTTGTTGTAATGATGAAAAAAGTGTTGTTAATATTGTATTTATTGAGTTTGGTCTATTAAAATAGGTTTGAAGAAAAAGTGTAAGTTTGGAGTAAAGAGCCACCTTAGTATGAAGATTCATGTTGAAGTACGTTGAAGTGTATAAAGACCAAAGTGATGGAAAGAAGAGCACTTGATCAACGCGTTTGATGGAAGATGCAAGACCAGTAAAATCAATAGGTTTTGTATTGTAAGTTCTTGTGTAAGTCACCCTTAGTCTTACCATGGTGTCTAATGGCTCACAACGTACATATTGTATTCATAATTAGTATGTTGCATATAAGATACATAATCAAAAGGTATTACATGTGATTTTTGTATATGAAAATCCTCTTGATGAATGGATAAATGCATATATGGTATTGTATGAGTTAAGGTGTGAATGAAAGATTAAAATTGGTACGATTTATGTGAATTGATTAAAGGATAAGTCAATGAATTAGTAATTGAGTTAAATTAATATATTTTGTGTTAAGTCTTAATTTGTGTGATTTGTAAGTTGTATGAATTGGAAAATTGGTTAAATATGAGGTTATATATGATAGGATGAAAATTAAAGTGTCAAGATTAAGGATAGTTGATAAATTGAATGAATATGATTATGTTAAATTGTATGATTGAGTATGATTGTATTGAATTGAGTTAAGAAATGTTTGGAATGTATTAGAAATTATATGAATGTGTTAGGAATTAATATGGAATGGATTGCATTTGTTTGGACAAGATTTTATGTGTTTTAAGTGATCAATAATGTTATAGAGGTCATCGTTGTGTATATATTTTCAAGAGTAAAATGGTGGGTGTAAATGATGCCATTGTGTTTTGCAAAAACCACCATTTAAGCCTGGATTTTTCATGATAATTACTAGTTTCAATGGTAAAATAAATTTATGGCTTTAGAATGTTGGGCAATAGTAATAAACGGCTAGTTTGAGGTTCTAGGCCTATAAATAGGTGTTTTCTTTTCATGAATTTCATGTATCAAGGGTGTGAAAAAAAATCTTACAAAGAGATTTAAGCATCATTTATTAATTTGTGTTTGAGTTTTGTATAGGTGTTGTGAAGTTTAGATGTTACATCCATATTAAGTGTAGTGTGAGCATTTAAACACATTGGTGAGTCAAGCACGACATCTTAGAAGGTGTTGTGAGATGAATCAAATTAGGAAAGAGGCTTGCGTTTTATTATAAGGTTATTCTTTAGCCTTGAAAAAGAAGAGTGTTGTCAAGAGATTATTCTTATGTGTAGTGAAAGAGAATTGTAAAGATTATCCTTAAGCCTTAAACAAGATTTGTAACTTGTTCTTTGTGGTAGTGAAAATCTTTGTAGGTTGTTAGGGACCCATTATAGTATAAAGTAGAACTATTTGAACTAGTATAAATCATTTGTGTCCTTCTTCCTTATACTTTTTACATTTATGTTTTTAATTTTATAAGTTGTTTATATTATTTATATGATTGCTCATATTGTTCATATAATTTTTCAATTGTTTATATTTTGTTTATCTTTATTTATTTAGCTTTCACAAATTGATTAGAGTATTTGGTAAATTAGGAATTGTGTTAAAATATTGTTTAACCTTCTGCCAAAAAAGAAATATTGGTGAACATAGGATAAATAACTTAGATGAATTTTTAAAAGCCCCTAAATTACCTTCCCTTTTAGGTTCCATAGGGATTATCAAACTGGCTTGCATAATGTTGAGTCGATGCTAATAAAATCATGTAACTCTTGCCATAATTGATTGATAAACTAGATAGTAACTTAGAAGTGTTCAAAGAGTTCATAAGTAAACGTATCGATTTATCATGTATTCTTGAGAAAAGCATGAGATCATAAGCAAACGAAAGATTGTACAAATTTACACTCTTGCATTTTGTATGAATTTTAAAGTTAGGGTCATTTTTTATATTGATTCTAATTAGCCCATGAAGAGCTTCCATACACAATATAAACTGATATGGGGATATTAGATCCCCTTGTCTCAGCCATAGGTTTATCATTTATAAGGATACTAAAGGAGGTTGTAGCTATATATTGACATATCTAGTTTATGAGTTTTCCAGGAAACCTTAGGGCCTTTAACAACTACATTAAGAATTCCCAGCTTATGGAATAATAAGTTTTATGTAAATAAATCTTCATTACACAATTTCTAGAAGAGTTCCTTCTATTGTAACCATTAAACAACTCTTAAACTAGAAGGATGTTATTCCCTATTGATATGTTTTTAATAAAAGCTAGCTGCGATTGATCAATAATATTCCTAAGGTTACTTTTTAGCCTTGAAGCCAATAGTTTTAAGATGATTTTGTATGGGAAATTGGCCTATATGCATGAAGGGAGGTCGGGTTTTGATCCCATTGGGAGATGGGTAATGAATGTTTCATTAACAACTGTTGGTCCTATATGGCACCTAAGAGGAGAGGTAAATTAGGTTGAAAAATTTTATGCAAATTACACAAGCACTTTTAGAGAAATTGCCGAAGCTAAATAAATAAAGATGAAATAGATGAAATAAACTTGTACTAATTGAATAAAAATTAGAAAGAAATATAAGAAATAATAGTTTCAATAACTTATAAACTCATTTTAGGCTTAAGGATAACTCTCTTGTATTCTTTTTCTGAGGCTTAAGAATAAAGTTGTCATGTTCTTTTTGAAGGATCAAGAATAACCTCACTAGTATAATACTTAAGTGTGCTAGAAAAACAATAACTCTTAAAGAGTACACAACAATAAAGCTCACTAACTTTTACACACTTTAAAGATGATATAGGTACTATTCAATTTCTTAAAGACTTAAAAGGCTTCACATATAGCACTTGTTTCTTCTTATTATGTTTTGCTTCATACTCAACCAACTGTTTATACTGCTAATCAAGATTAACTAGCCATTGGTAAATCTCCAGTCTTCATCTCTACAATTAATGATTGTGACCGTTTTGTAATATGATCGTTCTTGATTTTTTGCTGCATAATCTTCTTAATTCGATCGATCGATAAGCAGCATTCATTCAACTAGCCTTCTGGTTTTGTACATTTGGTCAACCAACCTTCTAATTTGATCGATTGTTCCTCTTTGCAGATGCATTAGGTTGATCGAAACTTCTTCCTGACGTGTCTGATCAATCGGTATATATTTTGTCGAATGATCTTTAGACAACATCGACAACATAGCTTATATCAATATATCTGCTTCTCGTAAACACTTCAACCTCTTCTTTCCTACACACTAAAAAAATATTAGTAGTAAAGAGTTTTTGTTATCATCAAAATAAGGTGAAACCTCATTTGGTTTAACAATCTCACCCTTTTTTGTGATGACAAAACCATGTGATAATAAAACACAATATACAGATATTTTGAAAGCTCCTCCTAAAACAAATAAGAATTCAAACACTTATAAAATTATAATTTTACTTCCCCTAAATTTATGAATAATTTAAATACAAATGATATCACATACATCACATACATATCACATGTCAACTCTCCCCTTTTTTAGAATCAACATAAAACGGCAAGAGATGTCATAGGGAATGGCTATCAATCATACCAATTTCTCTTAGAATTGTACAAAAACAGGCTTCATATAAAGATTTAGTAAAAGTATCTACTAATTGATGCAAGTTATCAACAAACTTAAGTTCAATATCTCCATTTCGTATATGATCTCCAATAAAATAATATTGAATTTCAGTATGCTTAGTCCTATAATGCTGAATGGGATTCTTGGTTAAACAAATAGTACTTTTATTTTCACATCAAATGAAAATTCTATCAAGATTCAAACCATAATCCCTAAATTGTTGCCTAAGCCATAACATTTGAGTGCAACAACTACCGACGATTACATATTTAGCTTCCATCGTAGACAATGCAACAAAATTTTGTTTCTTACAAAACCATGAAACTAATGTATTTCCTAAGAAATGGCATGCACTGGATGTACTTTTCCTATCTAACAAACTACCTGCATAATCAGCGTCAAAATATCCAACCAAGTCCAAAAATGCATTTGTAGGATACCAAAATTCTAAATTCAATGTGTCACACAAGTATCGTAAAATACATTTAACAGCTAACAAATGAGATTCCTTAAAAAAGATAGAAAACGTGCACATAAACAAACACTAAACATAATATTAGGATTATTAGCAGTTAAATATAATAAACTACCAATCATACCTTGAAATAGTTTTATGTCTACCTCTTTACCATCTTCAACCTTATTTAACTTGTAGATGTTCTCATGGGAGTGTCTAAAGGCTTGGTTTGATCCATCCCAAAATGCTTAAGAAGTTCTCATGTATACTTTGATTGATTGAGGAAGATTCCATCATTCATTTACTTGATTTAAAGTCCTATAAAGAAGTTCAATTCTCCCATCATGTTTATCTCAAACGCTCTACTCATACACTTAGCAAATTCTTCACACAAACGTTCCTTGGTAGCACAAAAAATAATATAATATACATATATTTTAATAATTAACAAATCATTTTGATCCTTCTTAATAAATAAGTTATCATCCACTTTACCCTTTTTGAAACCATTTTTAAGGAAAAATGTACTTAATCAATCATACCATAATCTAGGTGCTTGTTTTAAACCATATGATGCTTTGGAAAGTTTAAAAACATTTTTTGATGCATCATGTCATTCAAAACCAGGGGGTTGTTCAATATATACTTCTTCTTAAATAAACCATTCAAAAATTCACTTTTAACATCCATTTGAAAAAGTTTAAAACCTAGGTGAGATGTAAATGCAAAAAGTAATCTAATGGCTTCTAATCTAGCAACAGGAGCAACCATTTCATCATAATCTATTCCTTCTTCTTGGTTATACCCTTTAGCCACTAGTCTTGCTTTGTTTCTTATAATGATGCCTTTTTCATCTAATTTATTCTTAAAAACCAAATTTGTTGTACCTATGATAGGATGATTTACGAGTCTAGGTACTAAAGTCCAAACTTTATTTTGTTTAAATTGATCTAATTCCACATTCATAGCTAAGATTCAATTCTCATCAACTAGGGCCTTGTCTATAGTCCTATATTCAATTTTTGAGATAAAATCAAGATGTGATAAGTTAAAACGAGATTGAGTTGTCACCCTATAGTGAATATCACTTATAATTTAGTTGGAGGGATGATCCTTCTTGTATTTCCAATCTCTTGGCAGCTCTTCATCTTTTCTTTCTTCACTTAGTTCAACAATTTGTTTTGAGACATTTTTCCTTTGTCTTCAAGTGAAAGGTTTTCTAAAATTTTGGATAAATCTACATGATTAAACTCAAGCACTTCCTTTCTTTCAAAAGGGTTAGTTTTATAAAAAAACAACATGCATAGATTCTTCAACCACATGGTCGTTCTTATCATAAACTTTATATTCTTTACTAGTTAATGAATATCTTAAGAAAATACCTTCCTTTGTTTTAGAGTTCAAAATATCTTTAGTGTTCCTAAGCTATCTTTAATGTTCAAAATATAACATTTGCAACCGAAAACTTTGAAATGGATGATTTTTTGTTCCTTGCCGTTCAAAAGCTCCTATGGTGTTTTGTCTAATTTATTTATAATGTCCACCCTATTGATAACATGACATGCATATGCAATATCCTCGGCCCAAAATTATTTTGACAAATCATACTCATTTATCACAGTTCGTGCCATTTCTTATAAAGATCTATTCTTTCTTTCTACAACACCTTTTTTTTATGGTGTCCTAGGTGTAGAAAAGTTATACATAATCCCATGGTCATTACAAAATTATTCAAACATGTCATTCTCAAATTCTCTACCATAGTCACTTCTAATAGACATGATAAGCAAATATTTTTCATTTTGAATTTTCTTTGCAAAATTAACAAACGATTTAAAGCATTTATCTTTCGTACTTAGGAATAAAACCAAGTGAATCTACTAAAATCATTAACAATTACAAAGGCATACAATTTTCCTCCTAAGCTGGCTACTCTATTAGGACTAAATCAATCCATATGAAGTAATTCAAGTGGTTTAGTAGATGTTACCAAAGGCTTCCTTTGAAAGGAGCTTCTTACGTGTTTTCCTATTTGACATGCTCCACATATTTTATCCTTTTCGTATTTCATGCTTGGAAGACCTCTAACAAGCTGTTTGGAATTTAAGTTTCAGGGGAGGTCTATACTTGTATGTCTAAGTCAGTAATGCCAAGTCCAGGCTCATTCACTCTTGGAAATCAAACACTTATCTTTAAGATTAGTAATACAGTGAAGATAAATAATGTAAATATTTCCTTCTCTTTTTCCTAAGAACATAATGTTATCATCATCCATCTTAGAGACAACACATTCATTTCCTACGATGCTAACTTTATATCTCTTATCACATAATTGACTAACACTTAACAAGTTATGCTTTAAACCTTCAACAAGTAGGACATTATTTATTACAGGAAAATTATCTTTACCCATTTTTCCAATACCAATTATCTTACCCTTGGCATTATCATCAAAAGTGACAATTGCTCCATCCTTACTTTTGAAGGTAATGAATTGTGAGGGATCGCCAGTCATATGGCGTGAGCAACTACTATCTACATACCATTTATTTTTCTTTTTATCCTATAAAACAAAGAAAATAACTTAAGTATCCATTTTATATTGGATCTTTAAATATTAGCATACCCAACTTATAACTCTTAGCCTATAACCTTAAAGGATAATTAAAGTTGTGCATAATAAGTTAAAAAATATATAGTTACTAGAAAAGATTATGAGAGCTTCTTAAGTTTTTGATACGTGGCTATAGTAGGTTAATATGAAAAAGCGGAAGTTATAACCTATCGATTGACTGGATCATACTATCGGTTAACTGAACTACAGTAGGTTGACTGATGTTGCTGGTTCAGTCGATCAAACTCAAGACTATAGGTAATCAAATAGGCAAAAAGCCAAATATGATGATAAAGCAAAAAACCTATGTAACCAATAAACAAAAAAAAAAGAAAAATCAGTTTAGAGAAGACTATTTGATTTTTGGAATCCACTTTTTTTTTGTCCTCTAAATATTGTATTTCTTGTAGCCATTAGGAAAGTTGTTAAAATGGTCATAACAAAAATAAGAAACATGTCCGCTTCATTCATAGTAAGAGCAAAATAAGGGAATGTAGGTCTTATAAGAGTTTTTCAGTCTAAACACAATGTAAGTTCTATGAAAATATTGTCTAGGTTACACACATAATTTTTTGTCATTGACTTTTTTATAAGAAAATTTCTTTGATTTTGGACCGTACATAAAGGCATGATATCTATATTGTGACTTATTAGGTGTATTGTGAACAATCTTGGATGAACCTTCATCTTCTAAGTTTTTCCCTTTAACAAATTTGGTTTTGCTATTTGATGCTTCATTGTTATAGCCTAATCCATATTTATCATTTGTAAGCTTTTGGATACACAATAATGTTTCTAATTTTTCTTTTCCCTTGTTGAATTTCTTAAGAGATTTTTTAAGGAACTTAATTTCTTTCTTCAGAGACCTATTTTCATTTACAAGTTCATCATTGTCTTTATTAATCAAAGCCATATCTTTTCTAAGGTCATCATTTTTTTTATTTGTATGCATTTAATACTTCTCAAGTTTTCTTGTGCTTTTCATGCAATTCCTTGTTTTTTTTTTGGTTAATTCTTCTATGTGCTTTAACACTTCATCGCAAGAATAATCACACTCATATTCATTTTCACTAGAGGGAGAGAATACCTCGTTGTGTGTCATAAAACACATGTTGGCTACCTCTTCTTCTTCAGAATTGCTGGATTCAAACCATATGGCTTTTAGCACTTTCTTTGTCATGGAATCTTTCTTTTCTTTTTTCCACATCTTCTTTTCTTTCTTTTCTTCTTTTTCCTCTTCTTCTCGTAAATTTGGGCAATGCGACCTTAATTGTCCTCTTTCACCATATTCAAAACATATTACGTTAGATAATTTATTCTTAGAAAATGACATACCTTTTTTGTGTTAAGACATTTTGCATGAAGTTCATTAGCCTTCTCGTGATGAGGGAAAGTTCTTCTTTTTCACTTCCAAGTGGTGATTCTTCATTGTCACTTTCCTCCTTTTTAGAAGCTTTGAATGCCATATTTTTCTTTTTTGGCATTTCTTGCTCGTGTTTGATATTCTTCATCCTTATTTCATACATTAATAATGAACCAATGAGCTCATCGAGAGAAAGTGTGTTGAGATCAATGTAATGAATACCGGTATGTACCAGCGATATACTATTGCTGGTCTAATTAAAACAATGTATATATAAAAATCTAACATAGACCAAACAATTGAGGCAACTGAACCTCATCAACAAGTAATATAAAACGAAGTAAAACTAAGTATCGTATCTAAGGGAAAGTCAAATATGCAAGCAATTTAACTAAAAGATACACAATTAACTTAGAAATCCATAATTTGATTGATTTGAAAATTAAGCAAAATAAGCAAGATGCAAGATGAACTAAATGCAATAACACTTGACTTAAAAGGCTAAAAATGGTTAAGGCTTCAGTCTTAATTTGGGTTAGGTTTCCTAAATTTTACAACGGTGGATTGGTTTAGGACTTACCTCACTTAAACAAGTTATACCTAATGGTTATAGGCATCCCTCTTCTTTTATACTCTCAATTAACCTACTTGATCCATAGATTACTTGAAATAAAAGGCATTGAACACTAGAGGCCTAAGATTAAGGTCTTTAATCTAAGTGTCCTCACACAAGATCCTAAGGTTTGGTCCACTCTTAGTTTCAAGTATTTTGCTATATTGATTTTTTAGTAAACTAAGTTCTAATGGTCATAAAACTCATTCTCCTAAGGCTATAATCTAGGTGCTCAAGCTAAACTAAGGTTCCACAAGCATTCAATCCAATAAAAACACTTCCACAGAACCTGTTTCTAGCCCAAATCAATGCATAACCTCAACCAAAAACAATTACTCACACATATTATTCAAAGAAACATAATAGATGGTCAAAATATGCATATCCATAGAGTAATCAACAAAAACAGAATCTTTACGAGTTATGAAATGAAAATATAGAAGACAAACAGATAGATGGTTACTCCCTAAATTTCTCTACAAAGTTTCAACACTTGAAAGCCCTAAAAACACAAGATTTGGACTGAAAAATGATCTAGACTCTAAAACATGACAAAAATCTGCATATGAAAGATGAATATTGATGAAGATGATGATTATAGTGGCTCATTCTGTTCCGTGATGTAAAATTTCTATTTATAGTCTCCCTGAGATGTCCTTAAGGTTTTTTAGATGATACAACATCGTTTCATCATGATTTGGCACTTAATTTAATGAAATGTTGCATTCAGTGCATTCAAAGATGCCCTGTCTGTTGATAAACGGCGGGCTAGAGAGTTTCGTTTTACTTTGAACATTTAGGCTTAAATGGCAAGGTGTTCTTCATTAAACGACACCATGGCTTCCTTCAATGGCACCCTGTCTGCAGAATTTGACCATTTGCCTTTCTTTGATCCAAAATCACCCAAACTTCCTTCATTAAGCTCCAAACTCAATATGCTTCTGGAATAAACAATAATAACTTACAATTGGTGCATTTTAAACATCAAATGGGCAAAATCATAGCAAATTGTGCAATTAAATCTATATAAATAACCCATTAACAACAACCCCACACTTGAATTTTTACTTTTCCTCAAGCAACTCACTTGGATCCATAAAAGAACATCCCATCAAGTAGTTTAAAAGACAACTAACATATTCTGTCATTTCGCTTTCACAAAAAATCAAGTGTATGCAATCCTTTAACTTTAGCAACTTAAGTATCAAGCTACTACATATATCATAATCTTTTTATCAATGTACATAAACAAAATCAAAGGGGGATACCATTGATCAAAAGAAAGCATAAAATTAAAATGGACTTTACTCATGGTATTCACTCATGTCACTTAAGTGCATAAGGGTTGTATTTCACTCAAAACTTCCTCTAAGAGACTACACTACCATAGGCTTGCAAATTCACC
>JAOXYD010068774.1:0-12716 GCA_028565735.1 Pinacopodium congolense | reverse complement strand
GCTAAATCAGAAAGGTGTATTTTTTGGTTATTCTTTTACTAGTAGAGCTTATAGAGTGTTTAACAAAAGGACTATGACGATTAAAGAGACAATGGATGTTGTTTTTTATGAATCTAATCTGTTTGGTATGAAGAAGAGTGTTGATGATGATTTAGATTTAAGTAAGTATATGGAGAAATTAGGGTTGGAAGAGCTTAAAGAAGGCAACTTAGATACCCAAACTTTACCTTATGAGCCCATTATTGAACTAAATTAGGTTTGTAAAGAGTGAAGATTTAAGAAAGACCATCCCTAAAACTAAATCATAGGTGAAGTAAGAAGAGGAGTATTAACTAGATCAATGATTAGAGACCTATCTCATATGGTGTTTATTTCCAACATAGAGCCTAGAACCATAAATGAAGCACTAAGTAATGAGAGTTGGACTTTAGCCATGAATGAAAAATTGAACTAATTTAAAAGAAACAAGGTGTGGACCTTAGTACCTAAACCTAATGATCATCAAATTATTAGTACTAAATGGGTCTTTAGGAATACACTTAATGAAGATGGAAACATTATGAGAAATAAAGATAGATTGGTACAAAGGGATATAACAAAGAAGAAGGAATAGATTATGAAGAGACATTTGTACTCATAGCAAGATCAGAAGCTATTAGACTATTGCTTGCTTTTGCTTTGTATATGGGTTTTAAACTTTATCAAATAGGTGGTAAAGTTCTTTTTTAAATGATTTTATTTAAGAGGAAGTATATGTAGAACAACCTCTTGGTTTTGAAAATCATAATGCACTTGAGCACGTTTATAAACTTACTAAATCTTTATATAGTTTAAAACAAGCTCCTAGAGCGTGGTATGATAGATTAAGTTCTTTTCTCTTTTAAACTAGATTTACTAAAGGAAAAGTTGATACTTTGTTTATAAAGAAAGAAAAATATGATTTATTAATTGTGTAAATATATGTGGATGATATTATATTTAGTGCTATTAATGCTGATTTATGTCAAAAGTTTGCAAAAAGTATGAGTAGAGAATTAGAGAAGAGCATGATGGGTGAACTAAGCTTTTTTCTCGAACTCCAAATTAAGAAAATGAAGGACGATATCTTCATAAACTAATTCAAGTACACAAAAGATCTACTCAAGCGATTTAGAATAAGTCAAACAAAACCACTAAGCACACCAATGGAAATCACTACAAAGTTGGACAAAGATGAAGAGAGTAAGCCAGTAGATGTCAAACAATATCGAGGTATGATTATTAGTTTACTATATTTGACATCAAGTAGATTTGATATCATATTTTATGTATGCTTGTATGCTAGATTTCAGTCTAGTCCTAGAGAGTCTCATTTATTAGTTGTTAAGAGAATTTTAAGATACCTAGCTGGTTCATCTTTTTTAGGTTTGTGGTATCATAAAAATGCATTCCTTGAGCTAGTTGGCTATTCAGATGCAGATTATGCTGATAGTTTACTATATAAAAAAAGTACATCTAGAACTTGTCAATTTCTTAGTCATGCATTAGTCTCTTAGTTTATCAAGAAGCAAAACTTAGTAGCTTTATTTACAGTTGAAGTGGAGTACGTAGCGGCTGATAGTTATTATGTACAAGTTCTTTGAATTAGACAACAATTGAGAGATTATGGTATAGAGATAACTAAGATACCTATTAGGTGTGATAAAACTAGTGCCATTTCCCTAACCAATAACCTAATTCATCATGCAAGAACTAAGAATATTAAGTTAAAACACCATTTTATAAGAGATCATGTACATAATAGTGATATTGAACTGGAATTTGTTGACATACACCACCAATTAGTCGGTATATTCACTAAACCAATGAGTGAGGAAAGATTTGGCATCATAAGGTGAGAATTGACTATGATTGATGGTGTATCTCTTTAATCTTTATGTGTTTATAAAAGTTTTGCTCCTCCTAATTTGCGTTTACATACATATTTTTAGTTATTTTTTATGATGTCAAAAAGGGAAAGAGATTTAGTGATGTTATATTTCTTTATGGATTGAATATGGGTGTCTTGCATATAATTTTAAGCTTCATTTATTGTCCAATTGACTTAGGGGCTCAACATTGATCATGCATTGCATGTAATTTCATATTAAGTTTCATAAAGTTTCATATCATAGTAAATTCACTCATTTTGAAGTTATTAATTCATGTTGATTTTTTTAATAGTCCCAAATTATGTCTTAAAACTTGTTTGAGGTCCTATTATATTCTAGGATAATGTTTGAAATTTTTTGAAATTATTTTATTTCGAATTTTTAATTTTTGGAGCAAAAGGAAGGTTGTCATTGTACTCCAACAGCCCGCCTTTTAACCCTTTATCCAACTTTTGTTTATTTCCTTTTCTAGCATTAATTCAAATGAAACCCTAAAATTTTTTAAAAATTCCAACAAGCAACTACAAAAATATTCCCAACAATTTCCTAGACCTCTCAACTCGACCTCTCAACTCACGTTTTCATTCTCTCAAAATAAGAATGATAGTCTAATCTTCTCCAACCTCTTCAAGCTGCCACCATTTGCATTGTTCTATTTTCTCTCATCCCTATAATCTATTATCTGATTGTTTAAATTGGGAGATTGCTATTCTCTTTTAAAATAAATATTTTTGAGTTTTTTTAATCATAGTTTCGATTTTTAAGTTAATTATTTTGATAGGTTAGTGCTTTATCTCTCAACTGCATTTAAACAAAATCTATTAGTTCTAGTCTACTTTGGATATTGATTCTTGTTACCCTAGACTCTTTCAAACATTCTAAAATGTTTTTCTGTTTACTTAAGATTCCTAGAGGTTGTGAGATTTTTGTTTCTATTTTTGGAAGATTATTTATTAGGTTTCAAGTCTAGTCTTTTCAAAAGTATCGAATCTGTCCAGACTTTTCTGTCCAGATTTTTGTTTCAATGTGTTTCTAGATATTTTAATCAGTTTCTAAAATCTTGAAATAATTATTTTCTTGTTGCGTAAGTGTCATAGAGTGTGTTAAAATTTTGTTTTGAATTTTGGAAGGTTATTTGAGTTGCTTTAAAAATCGTTTTTTAGACACACCTAAATTTTTACTATTTTTATGTTCTTGAGTTAACTGCTTCTTTTGATTATATAAATTTGTTATCGGTATCCAAGCATGGTATTTTTTGTTTTTTTATGATCTTAATATTATCTAGGTATTTTTATTTTGATTTTTGATCACTTATATCTTTTGTTTAAGTTCCATGTTTGCAGATTGCTTAAATTTGCCCAGATTTTGTGCACTTGCTTTCATATATATATATATATGTATATATATATTTAAGAATCTAAATTAGATTTTTTTACTTAAAAATGATTTTTTTTCTGTTTTTTAAGTCCTCAAGATCATCACTGGCTATCTAACTAATTTTTATAGGCTTGTTTAAGTGTTTGGAAACATTTTCTATATTAACCATCAAATTTGTCCAAGTTTGGTTTGTGTGAGTGTTTTAGTGCATCAATCAAACATATTTATTTTTGTTTAAACTTTCATTAGAGTCATTGATCATTCATATCATTAGTGAAAGCATTGAAGCCATTAAATTGATTATGCTTGTGAAGGGGTATTTGATTTATTATTGTTGGTTAAGTATATCAAGGCTCCTCTTTTCCATATAAAGATTGGTCCTAAGGTTTCTCTTCACCTTAATAAAGGAAGATTATGCTTTGTCAAGGTTCCTCTTTATCTTAAAAGATTTTGGTTGTAAAAAATTCTCTTTACTTAGAAAAAGATTGGTCTTGTAAGAGTTGCTTTTCACCCTAGAAGAAGATTGTATTGCTTTCTTCATTTTTATAAGAATTAGTAGTAAAAACAATATCCAATAGATAGTTGGAAAAAAGACATAACCTATTTGTAGGGTAGGTGAACTTCTATAAAATATTATGTCTCTTTATTCTCTTCTATCTTTTTCTTTTTCTTGTTGTGTGTTTTGTTTATTAAGTTGTTTGTTATCTTTTTGACATTCACTTTTCCACATCTCGTGATTTTAAATTGGCTTGGGTGATGAGATTAATTCTATAAAAAAAAATTTAAATTTCAATTCACCCCTGTCTTGAGTGTCTTTAGGACTTACATTTATCATCACAGGAAGTCATGATCCCATCTAAATCTGCATCCAAAAATAAAAATAATCTATTACTAAGGTCATTGAGACTATTGTTGATTTGCAAAGAGCTATTCAAACCATTTACAATGTGCTGAGCACGAGAAGTAGCAAATGTATTATATGGTATCTACAATTACCCCAAATTAATAAAAGTCATATATTATCTCCAAGGCAAAGAAATATTCAATCTCAGATCAAAGCAACAAGACACTATCAGATCATTAAACCACTAAAATCAACCTCATTTAGACATATATAGCTACCAACTGCATGCTTAGTCTTGCTTTTTTTACTTCTTATTCACGTATTCTTATTTTCCCACATTATTAAACAAGTATATATGTATTTATCTCCATAAACACACACACACACACATATAGAGTAAAAAGGAACTTACATGATAAATCAAATAAAAGCCCTCAAAGTCACAAATCTAGGAACTTCTTTTTTTTTTTCTCCAAAAATCAAACCATGCAGTAATGTAGTAAAAAACCAAAAATTGAAATAGAAGTAGTAAAAACCAAAAAATTAAAAATCTTCTAATAAAACTAAAAATCATAACCAATTATATAGTAACAAAATTCTTTTTTTTTTAAGATTTGGACAAAATCAAATATCTAGGAGCATGAAATAGAAGCAGTTGATATCTATACCTTAATGGACTTACGAGAGTCATTGACAAAAAAAAAAGGGTTCATTACTAACGAAGGAGGAGAAGCCAAAAGGTATAAAGTGATTGGGACGGTGGTCCAAGTGCTAGCGACGCAAATCTATCACTAGTTGTTAAAATCCTTGTTGATGTTGGTTTTCAACACTGTGTACAATGATCGACCCCTAGTAGCAATGCACAAGAGTAGTAATGCCAGAGTTGCGTCACGAATCTAGTGCTGGAGACAGAGGATGCGATGGCTTGCTCTCAATCTGTACATCGAGGCTTGGACAAGGAAATGTTCTTAAGAGGGTTACGGTTCATATTTTGGCTAATAATGTTTTTTTTTCTATTTGTGCTATTTTTTGTTTTGTTTTCATGTTTTGTTTTTTTTATAGTTATTACAATGTAAAAATTGAAAAACTTTTTAATCTTTGATTTTTGTGCCAAATAGAAAAAAAACTAACAACTGTAACCCCACATTGAAACCAAACATTCCTAAACATTGTTGCTCCCTGATATCAACCTATGTCATTTTACCTTGAATAGTTCAATTTATATGTATATAATAAATTTCATTTCTTTCTTTTATATGTTTACTTGTCCTAGAAGCTTTTTTAATTCCTGGGAAAGCCTAGAAGTTTATTCAGTTCCCACCTAGATGTTGGATTTGTGGAGAAAAGGCAATAAAACTAGAGTTTTCATCTCTTAAATTGTCAAATATAGAAAAAAGTATAGCCACTCCAAGTGAAATTTTTTTTCCATTGGATTATTGACAGGAAAGTTAAAAAATCAAAGGAATAAGATGGAAAAGCAACTAAAAAATAGAGAATAAAGTTCTTCCCCATTCTAGATAGGTTAATCTAATTGTAGATTATCAGTTATTCAAGATTAAACAACAACTTGAAGTGATATATCTTTACTACAATAATGCAATTAGAGCATAGATAGGAATTTGTTGCATCAACTAAATAGAATAACGTGGAACGTGTTTAAGATCTATTAAAAAATCTCATTGAATAGGTTATGAAAAGTTTTCCATTATTTATTTTTTTTCCTTCTTTTTATTATTGCCATGAAAACTTATATATATATATATATATATGCTAGTGTTTGACTTGGCTCTTGAAACTTCATATAAACTTCAACTTCATTGAAGCTTTAATACCATCCATTAAAGCTACACAATGGCTATCCTAAAACCCTTATACAATGGGTGTTGTAGAGCTTACACCCTATGATCAATGTAAGATGATAGGGGAAATATTAGCTGATAGATTATGGAAATGTGATTATTTAACTAGTGTATATGTCTTGGCCAATCTCTCTGGTGGGTAGTTCGTGATGGGAGTTATGGATAACCTGAATGCAAGATCACTTCCTGATTTTATGGTCAATAATGATGCAAGTAATGGTACAGGTTTGACAAGGCTAACAAAATTTTGGCAACTGGGGCATTAGATTCAATCCAAGAAGCTCAAGTTGTGGTAGGAGCATGTATAAGGGAAAAAGTGCTCCTCTAACTTTAGAACAATAAGCTCCTTGGCAACAATCATAGACCAAATGCTATCTCATAGGTCCGTGTATGTATGGGTAACCAAAGATGGTAGTCATGATGTTTTATGTGCGATTGCAATTGTAGGTTATGTTGATTTTATAATGGATATAGCCAAACAATCTACATCTGTTAATCCCATGAATTGATCTTATAAGGGATTTGTAGCAAAAATTAATAGTTGATTTTGTGGTTAAGTTTTGTTGTCATTTGATTATGGTTGAATGTGATGATATTTTAAGTGGTTTTTAAATAACTTTACACACCTTAAAATGTTCGTAGGAGGTGGGCTTAAGGCATTATTTGAGATTTTCTCAGTTAATATTATTATTGTAATGTAATAACCTGCTTTAATTATTTTTTATTGTGCAGCCTTTTTTTCTTTTGTTGCTTTTCCTTTTTGATATTTTTAAAGATAAAATTAGTGCTAGCTAAGTATTATTAAGAGCATGCAAATTAATTTAAACATTTTGGTTTTAGAAAATAAAATTTATATTTTCTCATTTCAAATAGTAGTAGATTTCTGCTCAACAACTCATGTAAGGTGAAGAAAGTGAGGTCACTTATTTTATGACTATGTACAAGATGCATAACCATTATATACATAGCATGCCATGACTTGTTATAGAATGAAACACTAAATTGTACAAAATGTAAGACATCATAATAGATAATATGCTTCAACTTTATACAAGTCATATAATGACAATGAAACATCCATACTAGTAAATATAGAACAATCCGCGACTTATAATGTAATTAAGGACTATGCAGTGCATAATTTATGGCATAGTAACAGATAACATATAAACACTTTGTATGAAGTATGGAATCACAATGTTCAACCACTACCACAATTTTGAATAAGGTAAAATACAATTAAATCAATTATTAATACGACAATGTACAAAAATAAACCAAGTCTTAATACAAATTATATTTTCTCTTTATACAAACTATTTTATAGCCATATACAAGATGTTCCTCCATTACATACATAGTATACCATAACTTATTACAAAATAAAATACCAAATTATACTAAAAATAAGATTCTATATCACATAATATACTCTAATTTTTCACAAATTATATAATGACAATATACAATCTATACAACCAACATATGCATTTGTGTACAAAATGTTGCTTTTCTCAACTGATCAAGACACTGAGACAACCATGTCTACAACACATGCACTTGCATACAATTTGTATAAAGTTTTGATATATTATATACTAAGATGTGATATATTTCATATAGTATATATAAAATATTGGTATACCATATTCATTATGGGGATACAATTTGTAATCGTCATATGATTTGCATAAAGCTCAAGTATATTATGTACTAGGACATGGTATGATTTATACAAATATGATTTACATAGTAGCATTTAATTTTGTGTGAAGTGGTAGCATATCATATTCATACTGATGATATAAATTATATTTGATAATTTTATTATATTTAAACATGAAAATAAAAATGTTTTCATTCCCAGAAAATGTTACTAACTAGTTATGTAGGTTTAAATTTCATCTTCTGCTTTTCTTCTAGAATAAATAAGAGGTTGGTTTCGATTTCCTTATATATAGATTAGACCCCGCCTTATCCAATTGCACTACCAATCACAATAAGAATTTCCCACCATTAGTTTTATATGTAGAGATCTAAATATTCCATGTAACCTACTTAATTGACCATTGGCCTAGGAAGAATTAGAAGTCACTTTTTTTCATCTTAAACTCAATGTCTTGTCTTTTACTAAACCCACAAATCTCCATATCTTTCTCATAATAATCTAAAACTATTTAGATATTAAATTTTAGATCGGGCTAAAAGCTTTACATCTCATTCTATTCTAAGAATAAAATTCACCGATAAGAGAGAAATTTTGCCTTGTTTCCTTAAAATGAAGGTAAAATGTGAAGTTACTTGATACAATTTGAAAAAATTATCAAATTTCTTGATCAATTTGTTAAGAGCAAGGCTATGAATGAAATCAAATAGACTTTAGTAATTAGGTAAAATGCTTCAAATGGTTTTCAAACTCGCATCTATAATGGTTGAGAACGAAATCTCCTTGCATTCTTTCCAAGCTTCTCTATCTCAATAATAATTCGATCCTTCTACAAATAATTAAGTGAGTTGTAATCATCAAAATTGTTGGTGTTGAGATCATTAGAATATATGGTGGAGCAATGGAGTCTAAGCCTTGAATGAAGATGGTTTATGGAAATAGTTATTGAAGTAGAGTTCACACTAAAGTTAATAGATCTGGTCAAAGATGTTGAGTATTCATGTTGAAGGTGGTGAGTTGGTAAAGATAAAAGTAACTGTGTAGTGAGGGTGCAAAAATGCACATTATATCTCTTTATAGAATTTGGATTGATTTACATAGCTACCTTTTGATTAAATTTTATATTTTTTTTCTTATTAACTGTTGCGTGTGGATTTTCCCGAGGGGGCCCTGTGGAAAACTTGGACCAGATCAAGTGAGCACCCATATACAACTCAATGACCCCATATCTCAACCCAAAATCTTAAGGTAATGGGTTATATGCCTTCTATTATATATAACCCACTTCAACAATCTATCCATTTCTGATGTGGAATAATTCACTTGTGACTTTTCACAATAATCTACCCCTTCATAAGTGAATCACCTCCTACATTACTCCCCCTCAATCCACAATACATGCGAAGTTATTGGGTACCTAATAGGAGTGCAACTATGACCCTAAATTTTCTAAATTTTCCTTAGCCTAACCAACTTAGGCTCTGATACTATTTTTTATGTGTGAATTTTTTCGAAGGGACCCTAGGGAGAATTTGGACCAGATCAAGTGAACATCCATATAAAACCCAAGGATACTATCTCACTTTATTAATCTATACCTTTTTTTATGTGGGATAATTCACTTGTGACTTTTCACAATAATCTCCCCCTCACAAGTGAATCACCTCCCACATCACTTCCCCTCAATCAATAATTCATATGAAGACATTGGATTCCTAGTGAGAGCACAACACTGACCTAATTTTTTTAAACCTTTCCATAACCTAACCAACCTGGGCTCTAATACCATTTGTTGTATGTGAATTTTTCCTAGGGGGCTCTAGGGAGAATTTAGATCAGATAAAATGAGCATCCATATATAACTTAAACATATCATATCTCAACTCAAAACTTTAAGGCAATGGGTTATAGGCTTTCTATTGTATATAATTCACTTTAACAATCTGTCCCTTTACTATGTGAGATAATTTACTTGTGACTTTTCACAACATTAACTTATTTAATTTGTACTTAAAAGTAAATTAATTAAGGGGCCATGAAGGAGGGTAGGAAAATTGGGATGAGTGTACAACCTATGCCAATTAGCTTTTGGCTTCATTCCACGTCATAAAAGGCATATTGTTTTTAGTAAACATAAATGATATATTTAATATCCTCAAGTTAATTAGGATTTTGATTTTTCTTTCTTTTATGTTTCATTTGGATATGAAATTTGTGTTTTCATTGTGGAATGGCATGTTTCTTCTTATTTAAGAATATTAACTGTTGTGCCATTATAATGACTGGTATATAATCTAATGTGCAAATCCTCGTGATTATAGTGTTAAAGTATTAATACTAATAAGATTACCATTAGTGGATTAAGATATGCATATCTCATGATGGAGATGACATAGAATGATTTTAGCATATATATGTAAGGCATTTTAACCACTTACTAGCTTTAATAGGGATTTTCATTATAGATTAATTGAGCATCAAGCCAAAAGAAATCTCTAGCATCAAAACTCCTTCATAAAAGAAAAACTCGTTACTTTGAATAAAAGCTTCTCTACTGTTATTGCCTAAATGGGTACCTAACTAGTACCATTACTAAGATCCAATTTATCAGTATTAAAACATTATACTTTGACAGGGATACATGATATCTAATTTATTAGTTTATGGTACATTTATTATGAATAAAAATTGTGGTTAACCATTGAGTAATTGTAAATTTATTGAAATTTGTATCTATTATAATAAATGGATTCTCGTCACTTATATTTAATGATTAATTAAATAATGAAAATTATATGTGAGTGACATAATAGTGCATTTCAAAATTACTACACTAAATTCTCCAATAAAAGATATAACTGATATTAGTCTTGGACAGAGTCGAAAATGGGTTCTAAAGGAAAAATTAGATTCCTATACTTAGGATATAACTTGCCATTGTTGACTTAGTTACTAATTAACTTCTTATTGATATTTAAGGAGAATGTTGGAAGTTTAAGAATTGATAATGTGGTGTATGATCACAAAATTATATGTTCCTGCACGTAATTTTTAGATAAATTATCTATGTATCTCCTTACCATATAATTTAACCGAACAAAATTTTATTAGAATACATAGGTAGGTTATTGAATTATTTGACTGTTATGTAAAAAGTGAAGATCAAATTGTTGAAAGTGAAAATGAAGGTGAAAGTTTTCAAGTGAAGTGTAATATCACTCTAACACAATTTTAGAGTTTGTCTCGAACACGAGATAAAATTGTTATATAAATGTTAAATAGTTATATTAATGGAAATTGCAATTTATTTATTTTCTTTTTGAAAATAATAATATTATTAAAGACTAAAGCATTATCACTTATTGAATATCTTCTATTATTTAATTAAAATGATTTTATGTAAATTTTTATATTTTATTTTGGACTCGTTTTTAGATAAAATTAGTTAATAAATTTATTTAATTATATTGAATATTCAAACTTTTTATTCGAATATAAATGAGAATTTATAAAATTATAATACAATTTAATCTAATAGAAATAAATTAAATTAAAATTTAATATTACCATATAATAGAATAATAAGAGTAAAACAAAAAACAGGATGACATAATCAAATAAGTTGTTGCTTTCAATTTTTTATTACAAATTCCAACTAAATGGGTTTTTATTTTTAGTTTTTCTATGCTAAATCATAACCAAATATGTGTATTTTTTATTTTAGGGATAATAAATGCACTAATGATAAACCTTTTAGGATTTTTTTAGTTCAGATTCAAACCTTTAAAAGTTTTTAATTTAATGACTAACCTTTAAAAACTCACTCAAATCAAGAAAAAAGTTAGATGTTGTTAGTTTCATACTGATGAAGCTAATGAATTTTGCTACATAGACATTTATGTGGTAAAAATGCCACGTGAATGTCCATGTATATAATTTCAACTTTAAAAATTTTTTAATTTAGTGATCAGCTTTTTGAAAAATTTCAATTTCGTATCAAACCTTTAAAATTTCTCAATTTAGTGACTAATTTTTTAAAATTATTTCAAATCAGGTCATAATTAGTTTTTTAATAAAAATAATAAGTAATTAATACACTAATATTTTATTAATAAGTATTGTATAACAACTTTAAAGTTTAGTTAACAAATATTTAATTATATATTAGACTCTCTTTTAAAGGATATCAAAGATTTAGACTTGACAAGCCTTTGACCTAAAAGAAATAATTGATGAATAAATCTTTTAAATTAAGAATATAATAGCCACAAAAAATATTTTCATAAATAAATTTATATTTAAATATATATTATTAATTTATAATTTAAAATAGATATACATATAAAAAAGAACTTATTAATTTAAAAATTGAAAATTATTCTATTGAAAAAGCTCAATGTATGGTCCTATCATAAGTTCTTAATTTTTTTAAAAAAATATTATTTGATACCTTAACCAACTACAAGAATGTAATAATTTTGATACCTTTTGAATGTAATCTTTTATAATATATATGAAATAAAACATTTTAAAAATATCATTTTATCTTATTCAAGAAGATCAAATAAAATTAAATTCATTTAAACTTTTAAATAATAGAATAATTATTAAAATTCTTCTATTTTAAATATTTATATCATTCTATTAATCAATTTTACATTGATAATATGTTACTTCAATTGAAATAATAATATTTTTTTTATAATGAGGTCATACATTAAATGTTTTTAATAGAATAGTTTTCAATCTTTTGAAGGAATAAGTTCTTTTTATATTTATATCTATTCTTTTTTATAAAGAAATAACATCTATTTAAATATAAATTTATTTATAAAAATATTTTATGGCCATTATAAATTTAATTTTAAAGATTTATTCATGAATTATTTTCTTTAGGTCAAAGACTTATTAAGTCTAAATATTAGACATCCTTTGAAAGAGAGTTCAACATATAATTAAAGATTTGTTAACTAAACTTAAAAGTCATTATACAATAATTTTTAATAAAATATTGGTGTACTAATCACTTATTATTTTTATAAGGAAAAATAATTTTAATC
>JAOXYD010068764.1:0-12717 GCA_028565735.1 Pinacopodium congolense | reverse complement strand
ATATGGGTCGTAACTTATAGTAAAAAGAAAATATCGATCCCACAGAGATTGTATCTAGATACCCTATCAATTTGACTTACACTTTGTTCAAGAAAATGATTTAAAAAAATTTAAATGGATAAGTAAAGTGAAAATGAACTAAAGATTAAAAAAAAAAGCAACGCAACGAAAGTCTAAACCACAAACTAAAACTAGAAGAAATCAAGATTAAACCTAGGACTTGGCGGTATCCCTATTTGTTCCCCTCTAGAGTGTTAATTCAATTTATGTTTAGCACAAGATTTTCTAATATTTTAACTATCCTCTCTCAAGACCCAACTAAATATCTCCAGTTAAATAATATAGGGTTAACTTTAGGATCTCTCGATATACAAAGCCTTTCCTAAACTTTTAACAAGATATGAAGCTATGCTATAGGCATTATATCAAAATGTTGAAATCTCTTCCTAACACAATAACACCTTTTTATCTATAGGTCTACTAAATTCCAACTCTCTTTGTACATATAACATGGATTACCTAGCTCACTCTCTCGATTTGTTGTAGGGTTTAAGTTCAGTAGACAACAAAATCATTTAATACAATAAATAAACAACCAAATGTGCACAAATAGTTTTAACAACAAATCTTAAAACAAATTTAGCCACTCATTATAAGAAATAGTTTAACCATATCTATGTTCTTCAAAATACACATCATATTGAAAAAAACACAAATAAAATAAATACAAAAGTGGTTGTCTCCCTTTTATATGTAAAATATGAAAATGACTACTTAATGCTTGCTTCTTGCTTTTCTTCTCTTGGTGGAATGTGTTCTTTCTATGGAGGCCGAACCCTTGTTTTTTTGGCTATGCACTCCCTCTCTTCTGTGACTTCTGGCCTTTTATACAATGTCCGGAGCTGCTTAGGGTTAAAGGCAATAAAGTTGCGTCGCTTCTTTATTTTATGCTAATTTTTAATGAAACGTTGCGTCCTAGACTCAATACGGAGAGTAAATATGGCGGTTAGGAAATACATACGACGGGTTAGAAACCCACCGTAATAATGTCTATAAAATACGATGAGCTGTGAGTTTATATATGGCGGCTTAATAACCCGTCATATATCCTAGTGAAATACCACTATTCATGAACCTCAAAATAATTTTGGTCGAATTTGCTCCTCTCCTCAAAACTTTTGCTTTTTGGCCAATTTGGTATTTTCTTGGTCAAAGATTGGTGGAGAGGTCTTTTTTTTGGCCAATCACGTCTTTGCTTGGAAAGAAGGACTTTGAGTTAGTCAAAGGTGGACTTAGTCTTGCATGGCTTCATTCCTTGGTATTGGTCTTTGAAAATGCTCCTAGAAGAATTTTGCTTTGGTTGGTCTTAAGAAACGTTTGATTGGTTGGTCTTTGCATGATCAAATGTTGAAGCTCTTTTCTCTTGGATGAATTTTGCCTACCCTTTCGTCTTTGTCATTGTCTTGGTTGGTTAAAAGGTGGAGAGTTGGTGAAACAAAGAAAAGGAGACTTGGTCTTCATTTGGAAGCTTTTAGAGTCACTCTCTAAATAAAAATTATCCAAATTTTGAAATGTCAAGCCTTCGTAATATTTATCTTGGGAAGCTTGAAGCTCTTAAGTATGAATGCTTGTTTTAGTCATGGCTTTCATCCTTCTTCTTATAACAAATTTTGCTTGATTTTTTCTTTTTTTTTTCAACTTTCTTCTAACTTTAATTTCCAACTCCAACACATCCTACATAATAAATAAATACACCAATCAAATTTAATTCTAACTCAAAATCAAAAATTAAATGATAAAAATAATAATGATGATGATGATGAAAAACATGCAAAATGAGTCCTAAACACAACAATTTCAACCAAAAATACGAAGGAACACATGCCAAATAATTAGAAAAACTTATACTAATGCACAATTTACTAACCCTTCTCTTTTTCTTGGCCTTCTCTCTCGGGTTCTTCTCCTTTCTCATTAGGCTCTCCACACTTTTAGATGATGAAACATTGATGACTTGACCCACTTAGACTTCTATGTTATGGATGGACGATGCATGGTTCTTCACTATCTAATCAAATTTCACCTCGATCTTTTTTGGCTCTCCTCTTGGCTTGAAAATATCCTCTTTTGGCTCTCCTTTTGATTTGAGAACTAGGAAATCAAAACATCCATCAATTTATCCATCTTTTTCTCCAACGGTCTGATTATATCCTATTAGAAACCTAGTGGGTCTTGCAACCTTGAATTTTTACTTGCATTGTTAGTGTTCCAAGAAAAATTTGGGGGGTTATTCCACCGAAATTATACATGTTAGAGAAAGGATTGTTATCTTTTTATTAAGGCCCATGCAATTGACTTCTCTACTCCATTAGATTCCGTCATGAAGCAATCCACTACACATCTAAGTTATATAGCTTTAATAGAGGAAGAGGAAGTATCTTGTACTTTACCTAGTTGCTTAGCCAAGGCTGAAATTTGTGTTTATATGGCTTGGAGGGTTATTACTGAATCAAAGGGAATCACACCCTTTGTTGCTTGAGACTTTTCTTTCCCCTTTCATTTGATCATAAATGGTTTTTTTTTTAATTTCCTCTTGATAGGTTTGTTATGGCACTAAGAGGGGTTGAATTAATGTTAAAAATCTTTCACAAACCAAACACAATAATATATGCAGACACTTAAACAAATTGCACAAATTCGCTCAATTAAGAAAATATCTTAAAAGTGGAATAATAAATAGTAAGGGATGAGAGAAAGACACCAGATTTATTCTAGTTTAGGGTTATCAAATTGCTCCTACTACAATCCCCAACACCACTATTGAGATTTGGTTCTTATTTTAATTCCAATAAGAAAATACCGTTCAATTATAATCATTTTTTACAAGTTAAAGAAGAACCTTTCTTAGTCACTTCTTTTCTTAGGCACAAGAATAATCTCTCAAAAACTCACAAAAGCAATAGAAAATAACTTTGATCACTTTACTCAATGTAATTAAGAGGCTTGAAATATGTATGCACTCAACAATAAATTGAAGCCTTATAAATAAACACTAATATCAAAGACACGACTTGAAGAATGAAGACTTGTATAGAGCACTCGTGTATAGTGACTAAAGACTTGTACCCATAGAAACTTTTCTTATCTCACTCATTTCTTAACGTTACATAGGAAGCTATTTATACTGCTCAAGATATCCATTATAAAACAGTCTTAATATCCATTATCCATCGGGCAGAAGACTAATAAATGTTTTTACCCTTGTTTAATCTGATGAATCATGTCTTTATCCTTAAATTCAGTAACATTCAGTCAACCAATATACCTAGTTCGGTTAACTGATAAAACTTTGTGTTTAGTTTAGTCGACAATCCCTTATTTGATTGACTGATATATCTTTACTTAGAGTTCAGTCGATGGATTAAATTTATATGGTCAACCTATATCAAAACCAGTAGCCAATCATAACTTAATTTCAAATGTTTCTTTTAAAACCTTCATTATCTTAACTTAGACCCTCCTAGCCAATTTAAGATAATCATTAAGAGGGTAAGATTTATATCAACCACATAAACCTCTTAATTATGCACCTATATGCATATTCTAGAATTTGTATGCATGAATGATAAATTATAGCTTTAAGAGTAGATAAGGCGCATAACAGATATCAAATGTCAGAATCAACACTTCAACCTATAGAGATGAGAGATAATGATGACTAAGAGCTACGAAAGGAGTAAAGACTAAATACATTCCTATATGCATGCATGGTATGCATAGGATAAACTTTTAACCACCTTAATTCATACTGTGCAAGAACATTTATCTATCAAAAGAAGTTTCCTTTTAGACCACTAAGACTTATCAAAATATATTTGAAACAACAGTAATTTTCAAAGTTTTGACTTTTAGAAATACATAAGCATTAAAACATAGTTGCTAATAATTGGTTAAACACATGATTTAAGTAATTTGATGAACCTAATTAAACAAAAATCTTAAGTAAATTATTTTAAATGAATTTTAAATGCCTTAATTTTATTAAAAAGTTAAAAATTTAATCAAAAATTTTAACAGACCTTAAGTTGTAAATCTAAAATTAAGAAAATTAGGACTAAATTTAAATCATGCAATTGAAAGCTCATAACCTTTATATTAACTTGTAATTGAAGTATAACATGATAAATTTTAAGAAAATCATAAAAATTTAAGAAAAATTCCTATAATCCTTAAACACAAAATCTGGAAATTGGGGAAAATTAAAATTGAGCATACCCAAATGCAATTTGATGTTTTACAATCCTAACTATGCTTCTAATTGTACGAAACTCCAAGTAATTCAGGCTAATTTCTAAATGCAAGCCAAAAAATACCAGTTTAGAAACTTAAGGTTCTAAGAATCTGAAATTAACACAGATAATTGTTGAGTTGAAGCAATAAGATAGAGTGCTAAGGACTAAGGAGTTACCAAGAGTCGAAAGGGTGCTTTGCCATTGCCTGAAGCTCGCTGGAGAGGGAGGAAATCAAGTGGGAGACATCAGTCCTAATGGAGCTGACAAAGATGGAACCTTTTAAGGATAAAAGATGGTAGAATCAGGTCGTGGAATGTTTTAGAGGCCGAAAATGGTGGGTTGAGAGCTCAAAGACATGAAGAGAGGCGATGGAGAAACTGGAGATTACCGACTATGGTGGTCGAAGAGATAGGGAGGAGGAAAAAGGAGAGAAGGAGAAAAAAGGAGAAGGGAGTCTATTTTAACGTGTCATTTTAGATCGGTTGACCAAATCCCTTATATTAATTGACCGATAGATAGTTAACAATAATTAGTAGACTGATAATCAATAGGTTGACCGAACAGTAATATCAGTTGACTGATAAATACTCGGTTAACCAAACATGTATTCGATCAACTAAAGGTTGAGACTCACATAAATCATTGGTAAAATAAAAAAATTTCCAAACAATCTACATATATGTAGGTACCTTTAACACGTTTGTTGCCATCTTCACTTGGTTCAACAATGGTGATCTCTTTTATTTTTGAAAGTACATATAACATGGAAATTCAATGAACTTTTGGTACCCATATCAACTTAGGTCCATAAGTGTTAGTTTAGTACCTTTCGTAAGCAAATGAGATTGCATTAATATTTCAAAGACGATCATAGCAAAAATATCGTATATGTTCGTTTCTTTCATAATAAGTACAAAATAAAGTAGTTAAGGTTCTATATGTGTTCCTTGACTTATAATGGAATTTTTTTGGATGTTTTTGTCAAGATTTGGCAAAGATTCTAGTATCATTAAATCGATATTTAAAAAAATTTTAAGGTCTTGAAGCATATATGAACGCATGATGCCTAGGATGGGTTGATGATGCATTTTGAATAACCTTAGGGCATTCATCATCTAAATTATTTCCTTTTACAAAGATGGTTTTACTAGTTGATGCTCCATTACTATAACCTAAACCATGTTTATCATTTCTCATTTTCTGGATAATTAAAATGTTTTCTAGTTTTTCTTTACCTTTCGTAAACTTTGATAGTCATTCTTTAAGTGTTTCTACTTCTTTCTTTAAATCCATATTTTCATTTAGTAATTAATCATTATCTTTATTCGTGACATCTAAGTCCTTGCTAAGATTATTATTTTCTAATTTATACTCATCTATTGCTTTCATGGATTCCAAGTTTTTATCATGCAACGTTTTCTTTTTCTTTGCCAAATCTCCTACAAAGTCTAATGGCTCTTTATATGTTTATTCAATTTCAACTTCGTCATTTGGGTTAGAGATACTTACCTCATCGTAGGCTATGAAACACATGTTTGCTATTTATTCTTTTTTATATTTGCTCGACTCACTCCATGCTATTTTTAATGTTTTCTTCTTGTAATTTTTCTTATCCTTCCTTTCTTCCTTTTCATCTTTTTAAAGATGCGGGCAATGCTACCTCAAATTCCATTTTTCATCACATTTAAAACATGTTATATTTAATAATTTTGTTTTAGAGACTTACCTTCCTTCCTATAGATTGAAGCTTTTCCTAAGATGAGCTTCCTTAAGCCTCTTGTAATAAGTGCGATGGATTCTTCTTCACCACTTCCATAAGATGATTCTTTGTTCTCGCCTTCATCCTCCTTTGTTGTTTTAAAAGTAATGTTCCTCTTTTTGGGTGCATCTTCTTCTAGTGTGTCCTTTAGTACCATTTAATGTGTAAGTAGTGAATTGACTTGCTCTTTCAGGGACAGAGCACTAAGATCCTTTGCTTCTTAAATTGTTGTCACTTTAGGCTCCCAACACTTTTATAGAGACCTCAATATTTTCCTAGCAAGCGCAACATTGGAATAGGTCTTACCTAGACCGTTTAGAGCACTAATAGTGTTGTTAAAGTGAGCATACTTCGAAGAAATATTTTCATCCTGTGTCATTTTAAACAATTCAAATTTATGAGTAAGCATGCTAATCCTGTGTCATTTTAAAATATCATTTAATTACAATTCTTTTCATAGGCTAAAGGAGAACATTTCTCACTCACTTGTTTTTTCGGCTCAAGAGTAACCTTTCAAAAACTAATAGAAACAATATAAAATAAATTTGCTTACTTTAGTCAATGTAATTAATAGGCTTGAAATATGTATGCACTCAATAATAAATTGAAGCCTTACAAAAAAACACTAATATCAAAGACACAAGTTGAAAAATGAAGACTTGTATAGAGCACTGATGTATAGTGACTAAAGACTTGTACACTTAAAAACTTTTCTTATCTCACTCATTTATTCACATTACATAGGAAGCTATTTATTCTACATAAGATATCCATTGTACAACAGTCTTAATATTCGTTGTCTAATGGGTAGAAAACTAATAAATGCTTTTAATTTTGTGTAATTAGATGAATCATGTCTTTATCCACAATTTTAGCAACATTCAATCGACCAGTATACCTAGTTCGATTGACCATAAACCTTTATCTTTAGTTCGATCAACAATCCCTTATTCAATCAACCGATATATCTTTACTTAGAGTTCAATCAATAGATTAAACTTATATGGTTGACCTATATCATTACCAACAGCCAATCATAATTTAATTTCAAATCTTTCTTTTAAAACCTTAGTTATCTTAACTTGTACCATCCTAACAAATTTAAGATAATCATCAAGAGGGTAAGATTTATATCAACCACATAAACCTCTTGATTATGCGCCTATATGCATATTCCAGAATATGTATGCATAAATGATCAATTATAAGACTTTTAAACACATTAAATAATAAGACAAGAAAATTTTACAAAAATATGAGTTTATTCTAAACACTACTTCTTCAAGCTTGAGTCTTCATGTGAATCTTTTATTTCCAATTTCGAGACCTTTCCAATGATCAAGCTCAAGAATTATCTAGGCTTTCTTGCAACATACTCAAAAGCATAAACATCAATAATATAATATTTTTTGTCATTGCCAAAATAAGTTGGAACCCTCCTTAGTTCAGCACCTCTAAAAGGTCATGTGCTACAATAATGATCTTACCTATTAACGATCCTATAGTTGATGCATTAATTGTGCCTCTCGTGCTCTAGTTTACCCAATTGTAAAATGTTTATAGCAGGAATTCTCGTGGGAGGATGTGGTGCAGGCAACTCCTCAGTAGTTCTTTAATCGTCTCCTATGCCTCATATAATGACTCTCCCTCACTCTATTAGAAGTGATCTCCTTTATGATTCTCGTAGTCTTAGTTAATGGGAAGTATTTGATAAGGAAGGCTTATGCAAGTTGTTCTCAAGTGGAAATGTTCTCGGGGTTGAGGGAATTCAACAACACCTTTGCTTTATCTTTCAAGATGAATGAGAACAATCCCATCTCAGCTGCATTTTCTAATACTCCATTGTACTTGAAGGTGTTACATATCTCTAAGAAATTAGCCAAATGGGTGTTAAGATCCTCATCTTCCAAATCATAGAATTGGACACTTAATTGGAGCACGTTCAATAAGGTTGGCTTCATCTTAAAGTCATTCACTTATATAGGAAGTCGTGTGATCCCTTGTTGGTTAGCATTAAATCTCAATCCTCCTTAAGTTCATGAGCATCTATTGACCTCCTCCTTGTTCTCTTTCTTTCGCCATATTTGTTTGACCCTTTCTTGGCATCTATCTCATCTTAACTCTCTCTCATGCCTTGTGATATTTGAAATATTTTCTTTACTTAGCTCGCCTAATGTTTATATACTCCTTGTGTTCATGCACTTGTAAATACACAAGGAAAAGTATGAAAACCCTAAAGTCAAAGTAACCCAAACCAAATAAAATACTAAAATATAAATCTCTAACAACGTTGTCAAAAACTTGACGAACACTTTGTGGAAGCATTCACTAGCTTTATGCTATATCCTAAGTATACAAATTGTACAATTGTAATATAACATATATTGTCCCATAAGGATTGAATTCACTCACCCCTATTAATTTGAACTACACTTTGTTTAAGGAATAAATTTAAGTGACAAAGCTAGAAAAGTAATTAAAACAGAAAAATATCAATGAACTATTCGTAAAATAATAAACTAAAACTTTAGAAATAAAGATTAAAGACTAGGAATCGCTCTTATCCCTTTTTTTTCCCCTTTTTTGATTGATTAAATTTATGGTTGGCCTAAGATTTTCTAATATTTTAGTTAACGTCTCTTAAGGTGTAACTAAGTTTCCTTAGATGAATAACTTAGGATTAACCTTACAATCCCTCAATCTTCAAAGCCTTTCCTAAAGACCCAACTAGATGTAAAGCAATCCTATATGCAATCTATTAATCAATTAAGATCTCTCTTTAACCAGTTAATAAACTTGTTATTTATAGGTCTATTAAATGTCATCTCTCGACGTACACTCAACACAGATTACGAAGCTTAATCTCTCGATTTATTGCAAGGTTTAAGTACAATAAACAACACAAAAATTTGTTTCATTGAATCAACAAACAAGAGTTTACAAATAGTTCAAAAACAATTTGTACTAAAAATTTAACTACTAATATCATAAATAAGTTCAACATTAACTATATTTTCCATAAAATAGAACATGACAAGAAGAATATAAATAAACAAATAGTGGCTTGTTATCTTCCCCTCACTTTCCCTGTTGCAAAACCTAGGAAACAAAGAACCTTGAATACTTAGATGATCGATCTTTATTTCTAGATGATCGATCTTTATTCCTTTCTCTCCAAACTTTGAAAATTCTTCCTCGGCGTAGAGGGTAAGCTACTCCAGAATAGTTGCTTGAATAATGCTTGACAACTCCTAGGTTTTTGTGCCATAAATATCTAAGAGAGTGTAATTCGTCCTAATTTATGATGGGCCAAAATCTTGCCAAAATGAAAGGAGATCATATAAAAGTGTAAACCGAGAATGCCAAGATTATGGCATAAGTGCCTGGCTGTAGTTCTCTCATATTTGTCTATTCTTCTACTACAAGTCCAATCTAACCTGCACATTAAATAAGCACACCAATAAGAACCAAATCTTATACAAAATCAATAATTAAAATTTCAAAACATAAAATACAACTTAAAACATCAAATAAAAACAAATAGAGCCTTAAATACATTAAAAAAAAACATCTCACATGCTAAACAATTAGAGAAAATAAAGCCTACAACACCACTATCAAGAGCCATAAGAACACTTAGTTAAGAGACCTTAAGAAGGAGCTAAACAACTAACCATGATGAATTTGGTTTTAGAAAATATAGGAAGACCTATGGCTAGCACTATGTGACCTAAGGTTAACTTAGATAATTTAAAATCCCACATGGTATAATTTCTATAGTCAAGGCATCACAATTTAGTGGCTCAACCTTAGAAGATCCTAATGAATACTTACAAAATTTCTTAGATATCTGTGATCTTTTTAGAAGTAATGGAGTTTTTAATTATGTAGTTAAAGTTAGAGTTTTTCCATTTTTCCTTTGAGATAAGGCTAAAGCTTGGTCAAATGCCCATCCACCCAATTCCATTACAATATGAGATGATCTAATGAAGTTTTTGTCGCTAAAATTTTCCTACTTACCAAGATAGCAAAGATGAAAACTGATATTAACTTTTTTTTGTTCAATATGAAAATGAATGTTTAGATGAGGCATGGTAAAAGTTTAGAGAGATGCTAGACAAGTGTCTTAATCATAGTTTTGGTATGTGGAAGCAATTTCATATTTTCTATGTTGGCCCTACACCTTCTACTTGTTACATTATAAATGCTACAATAAGAGGTAGTTTCACAAAGAAGACTCTGAACGAAGCTTATAATATGATTGAAGAGATGGAAACAAATAGTTTTTAATATAATTCTGAATGCCATATTAGGAAACCATATGGAGCTCATATAATTAATGATACCATAACTTTAGCAGCCCAAATGGATATCCTAAATAAGAAGTTAGATAGTTTAGAGAGTAGAGCTGGTAGTAGTGCTTTTAGGAGCCCTATGGAGTTTGATCATCGGGGTAGTTCTTCTCATGCATCATTAAATTGTCAAGTAGGAAGCCCTTTTACTAAAAACTTGAACAATCCCAATATGTTAACTTTAATAGGAAAAGAAGTGATCCATATTCAAAAACTTACAATATTGGATGGAGAAACTGCCTTAATTTTTCATGGTAAGATAACCAAAGCACCTACCATCCCCCCCACTAACCTAGAAAGAGTTCACTACCTGGCTTTAGAGTGAAACCACCTCCATTTGAGAAATCAAATTTAAGGATAGTATTTTAAAGTATATTCAAAGTTATCAGTGTAGATTACAAATTCATAAAGCTTCTATCAATAATCTAGACACGCCAGTACACCAAATTGCTCAGATATTAGTAGAATGGCTACTTGATAAGCTACCTAGTACTACTAAGGCCAATATTAAAGAACATGTCAAGGTAATTACTTTAAGTAATAATATTAAATTGGAGACTACAACATTGGGAAAGAAGAAGAAAAAAAAAGTAAGGAAAAATGTTAGAAGTAGGAAAGGAGAAATAAGAAGGAAATGAAGTAGAGAGTAAGGGGAAAGAACTACCCCAAAGACTTTTTGTTAACCATTATGTTCAACCATACATGCCTAAAATCCTTTACAATCATACAGGCCTAGAATTCCTTACCCTCAAATGTTAAAGAGCGCAAATTTAGAACAAAAATTTGAGAATTTTATGGAAATATTTAAGAAATTACAGATAAATATTCCATTTGCTAAAGCCATTGCACAAATTCCAAATTACACAAGATTTTTAAAGGAAATCGTGTCTAAGAATAGAAAGTTAGAAGAATATGAAACTGTTAAGCTTAATAAAGAGTGTTTTGCAATCCCAACCAAGAATTTAACTCTAAATCGCAAGGATCCTAGTAGCTTTGGCATTCCTTGTAAAATAGGTAACTTATAAATAAATTGGTCATTGATGGATCTAGGAGCAATTATTAATCTAATACCCATATCTATCTTCAATAAGTTTAGTTAAGAAGAACCAAAACATAATACAGTTTCATGGTAATTGATAGACAGTTTTATAACATAACATTGAGGAATCATAAAGGATGTAATGGTTAAGGTTAATATGTCTATTTTTCCTTATTGATTTCCTAATGAGGGATATGGAAAAAGATAGTAAGGTGCCTATTATTCTAAGACGACCATTTATGGCTATGACCAGGGAACTAATTAATGTATGTGGTGGAAAATAGATTTTGAGACTCCAAGATTAAAAAAATAGATTTTAATGTGTTTAACGTGATGCAGCACCCCGCAGATTTTTATTGTTGTAATTTTATTGGAGTTAATCATATGGAAAGTGATCATTATGTGATTTTGTGTTCGAATACTTTGAAAATTTTGTTAACTCATTCTCAGTCTTTAGAGAAAGATGAGTAAGAGATAAGAGAAGTTCTAAGGGCTTTAGAAGCTAGTAAGGTTTCCTCTATTTATTTACCATAAAGAAGTATTAGCTTTTAGATAGGCAAGTTATGCTCCTGCCTAAGTCATCTATGGAGAACTAAAAGTAGAACCTAAGCCTCTTCATCATCTCTAATTGAAAGTATAAATGACAACTTATTGTGAGATATATGTGAACATATAGCATCCATCAGATGGACTATTGCAAACTTTAAAGGATTAAGACCTTAAATTTGTATATAAAAAATTTATATGGAAGAAGAGAGTAAGTGGTGAAGCTCGTCGTATGCTACCAAATAATAAAAATACCTAACTAACCTAACTAAGTAGTTAGGGCAAGTCAGGGTTGATCCCACAGAGAGCTATAGTGTATTGTTATCTCTAATGTTTTCAATAAGAAAATAAAACCCTTGGACAAAAACACATCAAAACTAGATACTAAAGACGAACAAAGAAGAAGCAAATAAGAAATACGAAAGATGGGTGAAAGATATATCAGGAATTATAGACTTATAATCGATCATCGAAATAGATAAATTGCGATTGGTGTAAGATACTAGCATATAGGTTCAAACAAGCTCTCAAACCCTCAATTCCTCCATTTTTAGATAGGTCTTATACGATAGAAAACCTGTCCCTAATCACGAAGCAACCTAGAATAAGCTCTCTAGATTTAACGACACGATAGCATTAACAATTAGGGAATGACTAACTTAGGCCACTAACTCACAAGCTCGGAAAGTGTCACCTAAAGAATTAGAATTCTAGGTTAAGTTGATTTCA